>VDFB02134268.1:66829-109208 GCA_007258455.2 Sequoia sempervirens | reverse complement strand
CCCACCTCTCTCTCCGTCTATCTATCTCTCACATCTTTATCTCTAGCACTATGTCTCTCACCGCTCTCTCCCTAAGCTATAGGGTTGAGGGATAGTGTTCAAGGTTGAGGGTATAGGACTAGCTGTATATGGTATAGGGATTATGGCTTAGGATATTGGGTATATGATTGAGGCTATTAGGTTTACAATTGAGGGTATAAGGTATCTATTTAGGGCTAAGGGTTTAGGGTATAGGATTTAGGGTATAAGGTTGAGTGTAGAAGGTTTAAGTATAGGGTTGAGGGTTGAGGGATAGGGTTCAGGGTTGAGGGTATAGGGTTAAGTGTATAAGGTATAGGGCTTAGGGTTGAGGATATTGGGTAAATTTTTGTGGGAGTAAAATGGAGTTCTAAAGAGGAAGCTTGGTGGAGTGTTATAGCAATCAAATTGGTTATGAAGGTGTGTGGTTTAAGGGTGGAGTCATTGATGTTGGGCCTCTCAAATCATGTGATTGTTGTAGAATTATCAGTGTCCAATATGAGGCATTTGAGGTCTAGAAGACAATCAAACCTTAAGAGAAAGCTTGTGTTCAAACCTTAAGAGAAAGCTTGTGTTATAATCATTTTAGGCCAATACCACCGCTAGTGCCATTACCCAACAATTTAGTTGTGGGTGATGCAATTGAAGTGTTTCACAATTATTATTTTTGTTCTTTTTTCCCTATGAGGACCTAGGTATATTATTTTGTGAGTCTATAACCTCAAAACTAGAAACATGATCTTCAAGCAATGCCTCAAAATTAGTGACAACATTGTTTATAGTTTTTAACCTGACATTGGTTAGTTCCTCCATCTTGTGAGCTTGATGATAGAAGGTTTAGAGTACATAGGGTCTAGGGTTTAGGATATAGGGCTTAGGGTTTAGGGTACAAGATTGGTGATATAAGGCTTAGGGTAAATTATAGGGTATAGGGTTTAGGGTTTAGGGTATTGGTTTAGGGTTTAGGGTTTAGGGTATTGGTTTAGGGCTTAGGGTTTAGGGTACTGGTGTGTCTCTCTCTGTCACCCATTCCCTTGCCTTCTCTACTTCTATTATTCTCTTCTATCTTTCTCTATCTTCTTTCCCAATTTATAAAGGGTTGGAAAATCTCAATAAAGCTTATCTGGTGCTTGCCAAATTTGGCGAGACCCATGTTTTAGGCCCACATTATCTACTTTTGTCTGGTTATTATGTATTATTTGACAAGGAAACACTTCTTCATTCTTCCATGAGCACTGCCACCTTGTGTTTGCAAGCAACCTTTATTGAATTGTGAACTTCCCTTCCTTGAAGTCTTCGCTCATGAAACCCCACTATTAACTGCCTAATTGTCCATAGCATGGTAATGCATTTAAATAAGACTATCCTTTTTTTCTTGGAGACCACTTGTCTTTCCCTTATTCAAGGTGACTATCCATAGTTTCTTGCATACTTCCCTTCTCCCTTTGAAATTTTTTTCTTCTAATTGATTGCATTATTAAACCTTGATGTTCCTTTTTTGTTAGGATTGCGACTGTCATAAGGCCACAAGGGTTCATTAGTTGGTATTATTTTCATTAATAGCCTTTCACTTTGGAATGCCATACAAGGTATCTTGAATCACCATGATATCCTCTTCATGCCATTGTTTCATCTTCACAAATGCTTCATCTGTCAATGTTTGGTGTGACTGTCATTTCATCCTTTTTGGCGACTTTTATGCTTCAAATGTTGAAGTTATTGTCCCTTTGTGTTTGCAAGCAACCTTTGCATAGGATGTCACTAACATCCTTCATTTGGACTATAACCATTTGAAATGCTTTTCCTTTCAAAACTTGCTATTTATTATGCACAAGAGTAAGCATTGATGTTCTTCATTGGATTTTATTGTGACTAACATGCTCCCTTCTTATTATTTGTTTGTCATCCATGGCATATAGTGCAATTTCTCAAATGTCTTGAAATTTCAACTCAATCATAAAGCTATGACTGTCTTTATTTGCATTTTTTAACATGTCTCCATCATAATTTCCTCCTTGCTAATGAAGTTCATGCCCTTGGTTTGTCTTTAAGATCGAATATTGCTCTCTTTAATGCTACCCATGTGTGGCTACCCTCTACCAGAAAGTCACCGCCCTTAGGACTTTATTGCAATCATAAGGACTCTCATATCTACTTATTCATTATGAACATGACTGCGATTTGCATGGATTTTCCATTAATAGGTCTGCAACCTTGTCTTTTATCTCAAGGACTATTGACTAGTAAGAAAAATGTGTTTTGTTGAACCCATAGGAATTTTTTGTGAAAGTTGCAAAATTTTGCATAAGACAAAAAAAATTGACTTGCTTGTCTTTTCCAAAAATAGCCCCCTAATTCCTCTATACTTATTTGAAATTGAAAATTTATATATCTTTATAAAATAGAACCCCAAACAAGTAGCTAATATAGAATATACTATTTCCAAAAAGCGACCAAAATTGCATTGAGAAATACTACATTTAGGTGTGTTTGATAAGGTAGAGGCTAGGGATAATATTTGAACAAAAATTATCTAAAAAATGAATCTACTTAAGATATTCTCTAGTAGAACACAACTCCTTAGGAGTAGTTAAGAAATATTTTAGTCACTACATACATATGGAAACATTACATTTTACCTTTTATATATGGACTAGTCTATCATAAACATTATTTACTATATATTTTACTTGAAAATTTGCTTTAATAGTTTTCATTTACTCATTGTAGGTAGTCATGGGTACAATCAAATCAAATTAAATACAATTACAATTTTGAATATTGTATTTTATATCTTATAGAATAGAGAATTTAGGGAATGAAATTAAATCACATCACATTGAATCTAGATAATGAAACCTCATCACATTATATATAATTAAATCTTGTATCATATAAAATATAATAAATCAAATCAAATTTCTTCTCCACTTTTATCACACTATATTAATTGGTTAAAATTTCTTATCAATAACAATACTTTCTCATGGTTTCTCTATATAGTCTATACCTATGGTTTTCATGCAAGTTGCAACAATATGAAGAGATTCATTCTTTCCATGTTAGAAACAAGAAACTTTTATCATGAACAAGGTTGTAGTATGCAAACCTGTAGCATGCTCTTCATGACACTAATTATTAATAGCTGCCCTTCTTTGTTAGGATTGTGACTATCCCTTGCATAGTTGCCTTGTGTTTTGCTTTCTTGGTGTTTGATTTCATGGGTATTGCTCTTTCTTCAACAAGGACTATCCTTTGAAACATTTTCATGAAAATTGTCCTTTGTTTGTATCTTTTACAACACAAGACTATCATATTATTTAGCACTGTTATCTTATATTTGGATCATGTTATCAATTAAAGTGATTGTCCACTTTCTATTGAAAGTGGTAATCCTTTTGAATGGAATTTGAACCTAAGAAATTTGAGACTAACACATACATGGTGGGAAATATTCAACAATTATCTTGATGAAAATTTGAATTTTTAAGATCAAATTTTATTATATGAGGTAATATTTTCATGTTTCTAGAATTTAAATGTGTATTATAGGTTTGTTTGTTTAAATTTAAAGTTTTTTGCTTGTCACCTTCTCACATAGATCAATTGCAATCATTTTCATTTGATTTTTTCTTTTTGTATTTATGAACATTACTTAAATTTTTTCTTTTTTTATTTGTGAACATGTAGAATTCATCATCATGCTGAGCAAACAAGCAAAGACTCTAACACCGAATGAGCATGAAGCCGAGAATCCAAAGAAAAGAGAAAGAATGAGACAAATTCGTGAAGAAAACAAATTGAACACCATAGAAGAAGAAATTCCTATGCAATGTAAGAGAGATGTGGAATTAGCAATCACAAAGGTGCAACGGAAGAAAAACCTATGTGCAATGAGACAATTGAATCCCAAAGTTGGGGGTACGTCATCTACCACAAGTGAATTTGAATGCACACCATCTACAACATGTTATGTTGAAAACTTGTACATCATCATTCACATCTCTAGTTGGAGACACTCCACCTACCACATCTCAGGTTGAAGGTACACCATCTTTTACATCTCAATTTCAAGGTATGTCATCATTTTTATCTCCAGTTGAAGGTATGCCATCTATCCTCCCCAATATTGTTGGCATTCCTAGTGTTGAGGCAACTCTACCATTGCTAAAACCTCCTATAATTTTACATAGAAATCCTAAGTATTTGATTGATATTAATGTTACTATTTGGAAACCAATGGTTGATAAGATTCCAAAGCGTACTTGTTAAAGATATGCTAAGAGGATATGGAGATTATTTTTTGAGAAGTTAAATGAGACTAGAAGATGTCAACTATTTGTTGAAATGATGAGGAAACTAAAATTTAGGTCCATCATGAAGATTTTTGGGCTAAGAACATCAAATGATTCAAGTGAGAAATATATTGTAAAGAATCTAATGAGTACATATGAGAGTGTGAGTTCTACCTCACACATGAAATATAGTAATGCCACTTGGCATGTCATGACACCAATAATGGTAAGCAATCAAACCAATAAATCTCACCTCGTTACAAAGAAAAATAAAGCATTGAAAATAAGTAGATTGTCTCTAATGAGAGCCACGGGAAGGCGTCAAAGAGTGGAGGATCCAAATAACAATGAATTATGGGAATTATCAGGTAGATTGTCATGGAAAGATAAATCAATTGTTGAAGCCTTGAGATCCCTAATGGAAGAATTTTGGAATAATAACACAAGGGTCTTTCCCCATCAAAGAGATATTTTAAGGAGGATTGGTAGTCAAATCCGTGATCCACATCAAAAGCATTTTTTGGATATGACTCAAACACAATTTTTTTCCAAATTTCAAGAGATGTATCCTCAAATTAAAATTAATTAAAGATATTTTGAAATGGTAACACCTTTTTTATGTCAAAATAAATCACATGCATAACTTGTTGTTGTAGACTACATATTGAATTTTCTAATCATTATGGTGTTTATTGACATATATGTGTAGATTTTCATACTAAAAATGTTTTGCAAGAATGTAACATAAGGCCTTCATCTAGACCTTCAAGGGATTTCATATCTAGCATTTTATATGAAAGAGTGGATGGTCAATTTTTTACAAGAACTTATGCTTGGATGGAACGTGTGTTCATTGTGATGCCTTGTAGCATTTTCCAATTTGTAAACATATGGATACTACACATGCAATTGGAAACGAAATAGTAGAATTTGGAAATATAAGATAGTGGCCTACAATCTAAAAGATGAGAAAGAAGCAACAAAGTTTGAATTAGTCAGTGAGAAGATTCTAGTGTATCAATTTATGGGCATTTTTTGTGAGAATGTAGTATATGATTATGCAAGGTATACACATAGAGCTCGATGGTTGGAATCACAATTCAAGTTATATAAAGACGTGTTTCCACTTCATACCATCATTTTAGTTTTCAACTTTGTAGAGAACTACACACTAGATCCATAGAATGAGGTGCAATCACAATACTACAATTCCACATAGGTTGCTATATTTGTGCATATAGCATTCATTCATGCAAGTGATAGTATAGAGGATGACAGGAAGATATTGAGGGAGTATCATTTTTACATTAGTGATGATCAAACACATTTTATAGAGTTTGTTCAAGGTTTATTTCAAATGTTCTACCATGATTTGGCTAGCAAGGGCATATCATTTCATTAGCATATCATATGGTCAAATAATTGTACATCATAATTTAATAATTCTCAGATGTTTTATTGGTTGAGCATGATGATAAGATCAGTGGTGTTATGCATTAGTGAAATTTCTCTGAGGTTGGGCATGGAAATGGGGAGCATGATGGTGAAGGAGCATGTATTAAAAGAGCCTTAGCACGAGAAGAGTTAAAGTACAAACACAATCCACAGTTGACAGATGAAAAATATATTTCCGAATGGTGTAATGCTACAATAGGTCCAAGTAATGAAGGTAAGTCTTCAGTTCGTAGATTTTTTTGGTTGGTAGATGATACTAATATTGAAAAATATGAGGATGTTTGTACATTGATAGGATCAAGTGAGCTACACTCTTTTAGCAGCTCTAATGTAGGTTCATGGAATATCCATATGTGAAAGATGGTATTCTTTTGTTCTTCATGTATAGATCAAGCCTAGAATGAGTGTGAGTCAAAGGATTGGGTTGATGAATGGTGCTTAAGAAGGCTAAGCCCACTTGAGATGTATCGACTCCCGAAAATACTACAAATCATAGAGATGAAATCATCAATTGACTTTGATCATGTATGAGATCTAGTAGAACCAGGTAATATATCTACTTGCATAGTTTACAAAATTCCTAATTTTATCTTACTTTGTAGTATTTATTTAATGCTAACTAAATTAATCTAATTGGATGCACATATCAATGCAAGGTAGGTTTATGCAGTTATTGTAGATGAAGACAATGAAGAGGGAATAAATTATTACTTGTGTCATTTTGTTGAGGCCAAAAATAAATCAAAGGCCCTTGTTATAGATGGAGAAAACATAAAATATCCTACAAGGTCGGTGGTTGTTACTGGAACATGGCATAGAAGGTACCCAATTAAGAAGTTTGATGTCTGGCTATTTGAGGACTTTGACACACATTAGAAGATTCTTCATTACTCAAACCATTTTTTGGAATCTAATGTTCATTTGATCAAATGTGGGGGTAGACCATTGAACAAGAACTTTTGAAAGGTTTGTGAGTTCGACCATGACACAATAAAGAGTGGAGAAAACCTAGATGGTTCCTTGGATTGACTTGTAAGTATGTACATTGGATTTATAAAGTCATGCTATTGATCACTTTATTTTGGTTATTAAAATATGTATCATAAAATATGGACCTCCTTCAGGCTATTAATGTTGATGTATTACATCCAAGTACTTGTTCTTCCGCTATCCACTCTCATACACACACTTAGTTCCTTAAATACATACTCAATTCCTTCTATGCACTATCTATCATAGACTCCAATGCACTTTCTCCTTCATGTTAGTAGCCTATTTTAATAGCTCCTCCCAAAATCCTACTAAACATTTTATCTTTCTCTCTTGAACCTTCTTATCTCTATTTGCATGCCTCTCTTATCTCTATCTACATGCAATCTAGGTTATTATTGAATATAATGTGGGTACAATGAGATGGAAATCATCATTATGATGTGTTGCCATTAACTTGTGTTCTAAATATTATGGAAATGAGAAAATAACATATATTATCAAGTTTCAATTTTTTAAATCACATTATTTCATAGATTTATACCTCATCTTCATTCTAAATTAATCTAACACAAACCATATGTTTCATTTTTGACATTAAGCATGGATAAAATATAAACCTATTTATTGAGACTAACTTGTTTCAATATTTTCCTTCAAAAGCTTGTAAACATGTTGGAGGATTGGTTTTACATGTTTCCAACTTATTGCAATGTATAATTGATTGGTATATAGGGGGATGAGGAGTTAAATCCTTACTCTTTCTATAGTTTTCACCCTTTTAGAGTTTCTCTAAGGTAACTCTTGTGTGTATAGTTATTGTCATGTATTCTCTTTGTGTTTCCATGTTTTCAATGTTTCCTTCGATATTAATGTATTGCAATTGATATTTATACTATATTAGTGGTTGAATTTGCGCTTAATAGTGTTCTTGAGGTATTTTGAGAATAATTGTAGTAAGAAATCAATTGTTGGTGAGTTATTTGGGAATATGTCACTTAGTTTATGGATCAAGTGGTATTAAAGTAGGTTAGAGTTCTTGTTGATTTTGGATTTCTTAGTTTGGTGAAATTGTAGGGTTATACCCACTATTAGGTCACATGGAAGTGATAATTTGAGTGCATTTGATCCAAATTTTGGTACTAGGGAGTGGAATAGAGAGCATAGAAGAATGGCTTATATAGAAGGAAAGAGATATATGGATGATGAAGAAGAGAGATATAAGTAGTTGGAAGAGGATGTTGTAGTGATCTCTAGGTCTATGGGCAAGATAGCCATACTTGAGAGTATTGTACATGCTATAACTTAGAAATTGGGTATAGAAAAAGAGTCAAAATTAGAGGAGCAGCCCAAGACAATTAATTTTGAGCATGGAGAGTCATCCTCAAGTGGAAAAAATCATATTAAGGTAGAGGAAAATATAAATATCCAATCATTTGATGGTTTGGTTATTGAGAGAAGCTTGGTTATTAAGAGAAGCTAGACCAATGAATTACTCAAATGGAGGTCTATATCAGTTTTCATAACTTGTACTCACAACAAAAAATCTATTTTGCTTTTTTGAAGCTTTTCAATCATGCACTCACTTGGTACAAAGCTCATGCTACCTCTTTGCAACTGTGAATTTTCCAATCTCTAAATGGGAGGAATTGTATCACCAATTCTATCCCATATGTTGTAAAGTGGAGAGGTCTATCCAATGCCACTTTTTTTCCAAAGACAAGGCCAATGTACCCAAAAGTATACTAATGAGAGTCATAAGAATGTGATACCAATTGGTAAGGATGTGATAGATAGAGATGTGATAATGAAGTATATAAGACTACCTAGTGACCTAAGAATGATTGTTTTGATGGCAAACCAACCATTGATGAGGCATGTGCACAAGCCCACTATGTGTAAATTAATAATAACTCATTTAATCAGCAAAATCAACAAGGGAAGAACAAGGAATTGAAATATGGGGACTCAAGCAAGGGAAAAGGCAAGTGGAAAGGCAAAAATAATGTTAATATCAACAAGAAAAAATTAAGATAAGGATAAAGAAAATCATTTTTGCAAACTTTGTGACAAAGAAGGACATAATGAGGAGGTTTGTTTGAAGCTTCATTTGGAGCTACACCCTTTTAAGAATTATTAAAATAATAAGAATATTTCTTTAGCAAAAAGGTAAAAAAAGTAGAGTGCATCCCTGATTTAGATGAACGATTGTTATGCACCACAATAGGAAAAGGTGCATGAATGGGTAGTGATTCTCAAGATGAGAAAATGATGAGTAAACTCTTCCGCTTCAAGCTATAGCTCAAAGGAAGAAAGTTAGATGTATTATTTGACACTTGTTCTTAAGCAACTTCATTTCTCAATCTCCAATCAATGAGCTTGGGTTGTAAATTGAGAATAATTTGAGTATTTATTTGTTGGGATGGTTGAAACGAGGCATCTAAATCTTAGTCAACACCCGGTATTTCATTAAGTTTGGACTCATCATATACTTCAAGGATGAAGTGATTGTTGATGTTATTCCATTTGATGTTTGCAGCATGGTGTTTGGAATCCCTTATCTCTATGAGAGGGATGCAATCTTCTATAGGAAGAGAAACAAGTACAGGTTGATCAAAGGAGGTGAAGAGTTCATGATTAGGTTTTATGAAGAAAAATCTAGAGCTTCAATGTTAATTCCAGCTCAAGCAAGGTGGCTAATTAATGCATGTGGCAAGTTTGCATTGTTGATGTTGAAGGGTAAGCAATAGGAGAAAGTAGTTGAAGAGGAGAAAGTAGTTGAAGATAAGATGATGCACATGCTAGATACCAGCAAAGAGAAAATGGATATAGATGACCATAAATAGTGGTTCAACGAGCTCTTTGAAGAGCCAAAAGGGTTGCCCCCATATAGGCTGATTGATCATGAAATCCAATTGTTACCCAATTGCTTGCTTCCTGATATAGGTCTATATTGGTAAATAATTTCAAAAGAAAATGAGTTTAAGAATCACCTTAAATAATTCTTATGAGTGTGGAGCAATCAGGCCCAACATCTCTTCATGTAGTTCTCCCATAGTGGTTTACCACAAAAAGATTGAACATGGCACATGTGCATAGACTATAGAGTGTTAATCAAGATAACAATGAAGAATAGGTATCTGTTGTGATAGATTGACATTCTTTTGGATCAGTTGCAACATTCTATATACTTTAAAAAGTTGGATCTAGAGTTCAAATATCACCAAGTGTGAATTGAGGAGGATGGCATGCAAAATCATATTCAAGACTAGATAAGATCTATTTTAGTGTCTAGTGCTTCCTTTCAATCTATGTAATCTATCCACAAATTTCATGAGACTAATGAATGAGGAATTACAACAAATTTATTTTATGTATACTATAAGTTGATTCATAATAACCCATCAATCATGCATAATTTTTTAATCCAAGTAGAGTATTACATTTCATCCATTACATAATTTAAGGAGGTTTAAAGAATTGTTAATTTGTGTGACTTGTGAAGTTAGGTTTGTACCCCTATGTTCATCAATTCATCATTCAATCTATGCAATATATCCATAACTTTTATGAGGCTTATGAATGAGGTATTACACTAAAGTTTACCGGTGCATGCAATAAGTTGATGCATAATACCCATCAATCATGCAACATTTTTTTAACATTATTCTAGTTTGTGATATATTACATCCTAGTTTGTGATACATTACATGGATAGATAACGACAAAGATAGACAAGATTTTGGAAGCCATCTTTACATAAAACTATTCTATGCCTATGTAGAGTCTAGTTAAAGTGAGCTAGCTCCCAAAACAATCCAAATGGTTCACTAAGTAACAACTATAGATCAAGGTTTTGCACCTACTTTGTAGATAATGCAAGAGAATATTGCTTTATAAGGAGAGGTAATTGATCTAAGAGGATCAACTAATATTGATTTTTATAGTAATGTCAATACCATTCTCATGGCTTACAATTGTTGTGGTAAAATTATGGTCTATTATACACCAACACAACTCCCAAATACTCACAATTTTGCTAAGATCATCCATCTATCCCCAACAAATGTGAAATACCCCAATAGTGGTGCAAATTACCCTACACAAGATAGGACTTGGAAATAACTATACTTTTTCCAATCTTTTATAGTTTCTAACATGGCTTTAGCAAGGTCAAACATGCCTCCAATGCATAATGCAAAGACAAATTCACATCACACATAATTGCATTGTTTCAAGTGTTGTGCTTCAAACATCAGATAATGTATCATCATGATAACCCAAGTGACACCCCTGAGACTTATGTTTCTCAATTCATCCACCAACACATTGCACACATCAATACATTGTCCAACAATCGTGAGATGATACACATGAAAATAGTTCAACTATTATAATAACCATCATCCTTCATGGCATGCAATCTATACATGCATGTAACATTAGAAAATAAAAGAAAATAAAGAACAATATATAAATAAATGACATTATAAAATAATAGCCATACATCTTCCTCAAGAGTATGCCATATAAGGTTGAGAAAATAAATAAAACATATTTACTATTTTTAATTCTATAGCAATCTCAAACTTTGCAATGCTTTGCATCATTAAACTTTCACACATACATACACACATAAATTTATCTAGATCTTCGTCCTAATAATAGTGATAAAAAATATTTGCATTAACCAAAAAGCCATAAGGCCATACAACGTTATATGTTGATAGAAAAATTCAATATATCCAATAAAGTCATATAGGATTGCAAAAAATCCATATGGACATAAAATGTCACATCTATAATACAAAATATATGTTTAAACATGTCAAATAGGCATACAACAAAGGAACCTAATACATAGTCACTTCCCACTAGGGGAAGGAAATAGATCATGAGCTGCCTTTGACTATCAATTGGATGGAGATGCATGCGATGCTGGTGTTTTTTGAGTGCACTCACTCTTCTTCTTCTCTAGACTACTTTGGATTCCCATCTAATATAATAAAAAATATAAACATTAATATATATAAAAATGAAATTATGGAATGGCATATAGCAGAATAATTACTTATCGCATACAAATAATCAATATGCTCATCCACAATAGGGGAGCGCTCATGATATGGAGTGGTAAGCCCCTATATCAAGCTTAAAGATAGAAATTAAATATGTGTATGATTACAATTTTTAATAATAGACCAATAAAAGAACAAATATAATGTGAAATTTATTAATCTATCGCATGCCTCTATCAAAGGATCAGAACTTGCTACTTCTATAGCAACACCATGGTCCATTATGGCACAAACATTAGGATGACTATTTGATGTCAGCATCTAAAAATGAAACAAATATTGTTCAATTACCAAAACTACCTAACATTGTTTTTGTTAGAATTGTGAAAATCCCCAAAACCATGGGCCACGGGATCAACAAACAAATACACCTTCCACACAAGAGATCTGTAAATAATATGTACAATATTCCTCAACAAGAAAAAGCTATAGAAGCAAGAGACTATAAAAAGATATGAAAGCTCGAGAGATAATTACAATGAGGGTTGAGTGTTATATAGGACCAAAACCCTAAAACTATAAAAGCACTCATAAGTTTAGCTTAATTGCATAAGAATAAGTTAGACTAATAATCAATTAAAGATTAATCAATTATTAGCTAATGCATGATTGCTCCAACACCCCCCTTAAGATGAGCTTAGGGAGTAGCTAAAAACCCTAAAAAGAGAATGCAAGATGGGTCCCGACAAACAAGGCTTGGTGAGGTACCCATGTACAAACAAAAGATCTCTCAAAACTAAAAAAAGGAGAAAACCACAGTGGGAGAAAACTCCTCTCCAAAAGAGAGAAAGGAAAATGAAGGACTGAAAAAATGTCCAAATCAAGGTGTGAAGGACTGAGAAGCATCCAACCAAACAGAGTCCTGAAAAAGAGGAACATGTAGAACATCACTAAAGCATGAAGAAGTTGTAGACTGTTGTTGAAACAAGACTGATATAGTGTTGAAATGAAGAACCTCCTCTGAAACAAATGATGATCAGGACAAGATAACATGAATCTGCATGAGTGCCCTCAATGACACTACTTGAATAGATGGAAAACAAATGACAACATCTGTGAATCAAAGATACAAATGTTAAGATCAAGGAGACTATAATCTGCATTAGTGCCCCCAATGAAACTACTCAAATTAAATGGAAAACAAAGACAAACATCTAGAAGTCAAAGATACATGTGGTACATGAATCTACATGAGTGATCCTAATGATACTACTCAACATGCAAGTAAAACATGTAGGTACCAAATAGTCTGAAGAACACTGATCGTGAGAGAGACAATAATCTGCATGAGTGTCCCTACTAACACTACTCGAATTAGATGGAAAACAAAGGAAAACATATGGAACTTGAAGTAACAAACGGAACATGAAACTATATGAGTGACCAAAAATGACTACTTGAAACAAGCAAAAAAACTACAAGTCAAAAATATAGGTATCAATAGTCTTTGATCAAATGAAAATGGAAGGTCGCCTCTAGAAATAGGATTTGAAGAATGTCCATATGGTAAGTGCTCCAACTCACTAAAATGCATGGAACCAACCGTTGATGTATGTTGCATCTAAAAGTACATAGGAACAAGAACTAAATACATAGATCACTCAAACCATGAAACCAAGGAAGCATTAGCACCAACAGTAGAAATCCCCCCATAATGTTGAAAAGGGAGAGCCAAGACAAGTACACTGAAACTATGTGAAACCAAGAAGTGCATGTAGGAGAAACAACCTGCAAATAAAAGGGTGTGCAAACTAAGACACACATGCATGAGGCAAGAATCATTGAGATTCACTGTTGTCGTAGAAGGGACACTCACTTGATAGGGGTGTGATGGAAAAACTAAAGAAAAATGCCAACCTCCTCATGGCACTTTATATCATAGTGTGAATACAAAAGGCACAACAAGATGTGCAAAATATCCAAAAAATATACACCAAAATAACACTTTATCTTAGTGCATCTACAAAAGAGTATGTGCATGAAAAATATTTCTACAATGCCCAAATAGGACAAAATACTAGAAATGTTAGAGTTTCCAATAAACTCCATAAAACCAAGATCACCTGCAAAACCTAGATTAGCCTTCTACAAGGAGAAAAAACAAAGATGCAAGAGCAATTTGCAAAAAATGTGCAAATAATATTATTGGGAATAATTAATTACATGAGATGACTTGCTTTTATAAAGCAATATGCAAAACCCTAAAGGTAAAACCTAGTTAGGACTTAAGTAAACACGCTAGTAAGAAATACATATAGAATAGCCAAAAATGAGTCATGCCATGCAAACAAAAAGTTTTTCAGGAGCCTAAAATATCCAAGTAATTCACTAGAGTGTGAAAACACAAAAATCTAAATAAAATGTACCTAAAGTGAAATATGAAAAAAGTGCATGGATGGCACTAAAGAGCTTTAAAAAATCTGAAAGAGGGTTCCAATGCCATTGGAATCGTGAAAAATAGAAAAATTGGTCAAAAGTTACAAGTTTGACACTGAAAACAACACCTTTGACTTCAATAGATTGTTGAATGCACCAACATAAAAATCAAGTGATGAAACTCACACCATTGGAAAGTTGGCAAAACTAGCTTTTCAACGATATCCTGTTTGCCAAAATTTGACATTGTATACCCAAAATATAACCAAAAGAAAAAAGTTGCTCACTTAAACCAAAGAAGGGGACTTGGGACCTTTGTCTAATCATCCATAGGGATGATGTCAACATAACGTCAATAGAATATTCGTAAAATATTATCTGGTGATAGAAAAAAATCCCCCCTAAAAAAAATAGTGAACATAATATTTTGGTTGAGATTCGCCATTAAAATTATCGAACGGAATATTCAAAGGAGTCTATAAGATTCCCTATGCCACCATAAAATTTGGATTTAAAAAATAATTAAAAAAAAAATTAGGACATGTGCCCAGCTCCAAGTGCTTTTAATAGCGTTGGCTAAGAAGCGAATGGTGCTGCTCAGACAGTTGTTGGAATCGTGAATGCCTTTAATCAGTGTTTCACAATGCTAAAATAGTAGGGGTCACTGTCCAATAGGCCTTCTTTTGATCTCGTGGACGTTAAAAGTCTTTTATTCTATTCTACGAGACTGAGGCCACGGATTCTGCTCGGGACAAGAATGTTTTTGATCAGACTGTTGTTCGAGGTGATGTCTGTGTGATTGAGAGCCCTATTAGGGCTGTGACGAGGACGAAGATTATTGGTCTACCAACTTGTTCATAGAAACTTCAAGGAAATTTTGGAGAGGGTTTTAACTCCTCTGTTGAGGTACCCCATTTGCTTAGCATTGGCACTCCTGGAACTTCGGGCTCCTGTTCCACCCAAGTATTGCAGGCTTCCGGCCTGTTCCAACATATCAATTCTTCCCACGGATTGGCCACAGAGGTGCGTGCTATGTAGACTAGGGCTTTTTCTGTTGGGCCGATGCCGGGTGGATCCTCTCCCGACTCATCCTTGCATGCTTCTGATCTTTGCTTGGGTGAAGCTCCTTCCGTATTGAACAGATCTTGCACCATTCTGAGTCCCTGACGATGTTGTAGACAGAGCTTCTGCTTACATAAGAAATACCCTCATTGGGAGATTCTTGGGCTTTCATCCGAACATTGATGTTGTCTAAAGATGGGTTATAAAAAGGTGGAGTGTGCCTGGTCAGATTCAGGTGGTTGTCATGACAAATGAATTTTTGTTTTTCTCCTTCCAATCTCTTGAAGAAAGCATCAGAATTTTGCAGGGAGATCTTTAGTTTCATGATAAGTCTATCATTCATTGAAAAAATGGTCAAATCAAGGAAAACTTTAACAAGGTTTTTATTTAGGTTAGGCTCCCATGGCTTTCATTAGGATGAAGAGGTAATTTGTGGTATTGCCAATTCTTTTGGTTACTATTTATCTATCAATAATGTAATGAAATCTATGAAATGTTTTGTTTTGTTTTGTTTTGTTTTTTTGTAAATTTCGTGTGTTGATATTGATAAGATGTCAAACATTGTAAAATTATGTTTTAAATTTGATGTTTGGGAGCAAAAGTTTCATTACGAGGAATCCTCATAGATTTGCTTGAATTGTGATAAAGTTGAACACTTCTCCCATTCATGCCAAAGTATCAAAGACAAAAACCATATTTAAACAAAATGTATCACAAATCCTCTAATGCATGGAAAATATTATCATAATGTTGTGGAAGAGTGTTTTGATATAAAGAATGAAAGAAAGGATTTTGACATTGATGTTATGAGTCTCCTTGGAGACATGTGGGCATCTCCCGTTTAAGGACAAAAGAAATCTTGAAGCCTAGCTCTTCTTTAAAAAAATTTAAGATGGCTCAATTGTGTCAAGCTTTGACTCCACTCTAGAGTTCTTTGGCAAGGTTTGGTTATAAACATCCATGATTGTTGTTATGGTCATCCTTTTGTTGTGGCCTTGTGGTCTATTTCTAACAAGCCTCTCTAGTTTTAAGGCTCATTTCTTTGTTGGTTTTTGTCTCATGTTGTTGTTGGTTCTAGTCCTTGTGCTTTAGTCTCATGTAGTTGATGCCTATTCTTATTGTACAAGGTTTTGGGGCCCTATCAAAATCCTCTTCCAATTCACAACTTCAATCAAAAGTGTTTATCAAATAAAATATAATAATCTCTAAATCCAAGCTTAGATGAAGGCATTAAAGACTAGCACTTGCACCAGAAGGGGTGCAAGGGTTACGCCGATAGAAAAGTATAAGTTAACATGTTAAGAAAGTGTAGTTGTATTACTTAGTGTAGCGATTCATGGTGTAAACACTTCTATTCCCTTATGTTGGTCCATTTTTTATAAAAATATGCAACTTTGGAATAATTGAATGCATTGGTGTGAATTGTCACCATAAAATCCACAGTATGATTCTTCCTCTCTTTATGCTTCTAAATTCATTAGCATAATGACTTTTCTTACTACAATTATAGTAGTTTAGTTACTATTTGTCTTTCTCTATCTTGATCACCTCTATAATTGATGTTGTGATAGTCACCTCTACTATAACCTTACAAATAATCATTATTCTACATAGTAGAAGGATCCTCATTTTGTATTTAGGACATTACATGCTTCATGTTAGTTTTTTTTACTTCTTAATTTCAATTCTTAATAAGAATATTTTGGAGACCCATTTAGAGCACCTACAACCAATCCTCGTGCCCTAGGCATGCCTCTCTAAATATAGTATTCTTCTCTATTCATTACTTTCACCAATGGTTCATTATCTTCTTCAAATTGTATAGTTCAATCCTTAGTTAGATGTTTATCCATTGTTTGCATATACCAAAATATAAAATTATGGTGCTCCTCAAAGATTTTTGAAATTCTACACTCATTGTGGCAGCTCACTTTGCACCTTGTATTATTAGACATTAAGTTCTTATATTTTCTTCTCAATAGGTGCACCTAATGTTGTTCCTTATTGGTAAAGGGGGAAGTCTCTTTTCCCCCACCTTTTGTTACAATAGTGTCCCAGAGCTTTTGTATGTAAAAATCAAAAGCTTTGAGACAATTTTACATTTAAGTTGTGTCCTAGAACTTTTGACTTTTACAATTATCATTTTGTATTACAACGATAACACCTCCATAACACAACTTAAATAGATGTCCTTGAATAAAATTTACAATATATTATACCTTGTCCTCTAATATCCCTATAAAATTTATGATTATTGATTTTGCTAGTCATTTTCAAACTTAAGTTTCCAAGCTATACATTATTTTCTCTATGATCTCAAATGAAAACTTTTACAGTAAATTTGGATTTGTGATGCATTATAATTCATGATTGCATTCTTATTTCAGAATTAAATTTGTGGTTTTGCTATTTGTTAATATTGTTTTCATCCTTTTATTATTAATGTGATTCTCACACCAAGCCTTGTGTTTAAAATTTAAAAAGATTTAAGATATTAAAATCTTGTTATTTGCACAAAGGGAGCATTAATCAACCATTGACATGAACTCAGATTACTTACTATTGTATTGCAAAACTCCACACATTATGAAAGGCATCTGAAGATTAAGAAAGCTGCAAGAGAACCTTTTCTATGGAAATTGGATGAATGATTTTTTGTACTAAGGCAGAAGAGAGAAAAGAGGAAGAATGTTTTGGTACAACACACCTGGTAACCAGCCTTCATGTGTAACAAGAAAGAGAAAAATCACTTGCTCATTTGTATTTGCTAGCTGCTAATATGCAAATGTTGCATGTAGAAAGAACAAACACTCCAAGAAATCCTTAGCACATTCTGCAACCAACAAATTACATTTAAAAAGAACAAACACTTAAAAGGGATCCTTAGGATGTTGCCACCCATAAAGGCAATGAAATTCAGTCAATGGATAGAAGCTTCCCAAGGCCACCATAATCTTTTTAATTATTAGGGGATCTATTTCCAAAAGACAGCCAATTTTCAATTTAATGAGCGCAAAGTCCCATTTAGGCCTATTTAAAGCTTTTATAAATTGAGTCGTTCCAAGATCAGAGCTCATTCAAATAGACACACAGTGTGTCCATGCAAGTTTCTTGAAAAAAAATGCAAGGAGAGATGCTAATATTTATGCAACATCCTCCTTATGCTCATGTTACAAATAGAGGGCAATAAAACTTTCATGTTTCGAAACATGGTTGAATATGGACCTATAACAGCAAGATAACTTGGTCATTGTTTCATTTGCTCCAAATAATACAAAAGCCTAGGGCGCTTATGAAAGTATCCTTTGTCTAACTTCAATACCTCAATTTTGGCAAGTATAGGAATAAATGCACAATCTACCATAGAAAACTCAGACTCAGCCAGATACTCAGTATGTTTCAATTGATTTTCAGAAATAGTCAGCAAGCCAATAAGCTCATTCTTATTTGAAGTCAAAGCATCCTGGTCCTTCAATCTTTCCTCCATAGCGTGCATTTCTTGAAGTTGTCTATGGTACTTCTCTGCAAGATCAGGATATTTTGCAATGCGTGAAATTGCAACTTGCCTTTTGAATTTGCTAAAATAGTGAAGAGCTTCATTCAGGCCTTGGCTTAAAGTGAAGAGTTTCGAGTCCCATGAATGAATCTTCTCTAGCCACTCCCAAACCTTCTCCTGATCTACTCTGTTACTGCCTAAGGGTTTTCCAATATTGGCAAGATACCTATAGAAAACTATTAGGATACCAAAATAAAGAAGATAGTGTTTTCTAGTAAAGCCTATGAAGATAATTACAATTATATAAAACTATAAATAAAAGAAACATACTGAATAATTGCCAGTGGTATCACAAAAAAATTGTTCCCCAGCAACAAGAAAATGAATGCTTCCAGTAGGATTTTGCCTGAAATAATTTGCATCCAAGTTCCTTGCCTTCAAGTGACAGAGGATGTTTTTCTCTTCCATCACTAGGCATGCTTTTTGGCTATCAAGTGATAGAGGATGGTAATAAAATTCCATGGTTTTAAATGAAAATCACATAGAAAATAAGCATTGATGTTCAAAAGTTGTTTGCCAGTAATTCTGCAAGATGCATCTCATTACTTCTATTAAGAGATAGAAGAAGTAAGTACTAATGTTATGGGCTAAACAGATCTTCAATCACTTGTAACACATTTTATTCAGTATAATGAGTTTCTCCATATTTATGCAATTATAGCTTTTTTAAATGGAAAATTGTTTGTATAACAAGTACTAAGTATATCCAATAATCATTTGTGCAAGCAGTAAAATGCAGCTTTAGAACTTCATAGCTGCTCGAATATCAATCTCAATTTTTTCCAGATGTTGCTGCTTAACATTGTTGCATTGCCAATCCCTGCAAATCAAAAAGTAAATGAATAATAAATAGTAAATCGTGAAATAGCCATGATAGCAAACCTTGAGAAAGATCTTAACAACAGACAAGAGGTACTATTCAATACAAAAATAAGTTGTAGTCATGCCATAGTCTATCAGGTGAAACACAAAGGATTAAACATTATCATAAAGATTCAACAAGAAGTAACTCAACTTTACTCAAAGGTAGTCACTTTTATGGGAAACAGAGGAATCCACTCCTCAAGAAGGAAACTAATAATAAAAGGCAATTAGCTTAGATAGAGCAACTTATCAGCAATATCTTTAAAGTTTATTTATTTTGAGCTTATGATATTCAACCTTCAAAAGCTAAGCCATGATTGTTTAGGATACCCAAGTTCAAATCTTGGAATAGAGAAATTCTCTGTGGAAAGCATGCACATTTTATGAAAGGCAAGGCAAGCACAACAATATAGTAATTACCAGTAATTGCACCAGGAATCACTCTAACCTTGTTCACCATAAAAGCCCCTAAGAGTTTCACCTATGCATGCCCAGCAAGAGGGGTTTCCCTACCGAAAATGTTGTCCTTTGGATACTGAGATGGGATACTAGCTGGTCCATGTTTCCTAGTCAGAAGTTCAAAATAACTACAAACTATGGTTTGTGGTTTGAAAGAGACAACCCATAAATTATTGATCTTGTAATTTCTCTAAAGAAGGATCTTGAAAGGACTCGAAATGTCAAAATGAAAAATACTATACAATGCTTTCCAGATACATGCTAAAATCTAAAATCCTTAAACACAGACATTGCCCATAGATAGCTAAATCCGCTCGGAGCTGGTGGATCTTGCTAAGCATTTTAGATAAATTCTTAGTTTGAAATGTTTAATTTGACTTAAAACTTCTTCTCTCGTCTAAAAACCCCAGCCTCGAGGTAAGGATAACCTTTATCACAAATATAGGTCTTGTTTTCAAGCAGAAAAATTCTCATTTAATGGAGTTTTAATTTGCAAACCCTATAATTTACAAACACTAGTTAACAAAGTTCGTCACTTACTCACAGCACTGTCGGTGTTGTAGATATTTAGCGTTGCTAGCAAGTACAGGAAAGCATTTTCGAGTCCAAAACTATAAATCGTCCACATTGGAATCCAACCTTCAAGAATTAGGCTTCTGTGTGCTTAAAAAATAAGACTAAATTCAAAATTTCAAGGGGATATTTTCTATAAGCCTGCAAAAGAAAACTAGTAAAATTTACAGAGTGCGTGAGTTCAAACATGTTTGCTCAAGTAACATATCCAGACTACAAAAATAGAAATGACAGTTCAACCTCCAAATCAAGAAAATCTTCCAGATCATTCGTTCAAACAAGAAAATTTAAAGTAGAACAACATATTATTCACTTAACATAAGGAGATATCTTACTTACCAATCTAGTAAGTGAAAACTTTATTCTGGATTTCCATACAAGTCGTAACCACAAACAAACCAGAGTCGACAAATTATGCTCCAATCTCAACAAAAATTGAAAATAAAAACCAAAATTTGAACAATAAAACGATGCCCCTGCATCATAAAGCCTAAGCAACTTCTACATACATCTGTGGTGTACATGAACAGATAAATCAGAGTTTGAAAGTTGTTTTTCCTAGCCTGAGGAGATAACAACAAAATTGTTTTAGAATGAAATAAAACACAGCAAAAAACATGGTTAGATATATCCGCTAAAACCTCAACCAAAACACATCCCGTGCCTCATAATTTCCATCGAAACCCTTGAAAATTTCCCCAATTTTCTGTAGATGTGAACTCAACCCCCAATCATCGTCATCATCAAATGGAAACAACAGTGCGGTTTGCTAGCTGGCCACAAACTACACCTCAATCGATTTGTTTCACGCTGTGAAGAAAGAAAGCGACTCTTTGAAGGACTTCATAATCCTTCAAGAGGCTATAACACAAAAGGGTTACATTCCCCACCCCTCAGTCTGCGAATTGCTCATTCATCGCCTGGGCTGTGCAGGGCATTTGGAGCACATGCGGAGAGTTTTGAGCTTAATGAGTGTGCCAACAGAAGAAGCCTTCTGCAACATCATTATGAGCGACGCCAAAGTGCACATGGTCGACCAGGCCCTTGAAGTCTTTCACAAAATGAAGGTAGCACGAGACCCACCCACAACCAAAATCTAGAACAGTTTGCTGAATTTTCTTCTTGATGAAAACAAGTTTGTGATGGTGGAATCATTGTATTCACAAATGAGGTCCCGTGGGATCCAACCAGATGTTCAGACCTTCAATACATCGATCAAGGCCCGCTACGCTACGCTAATCAAGGGATTCTACAAGAAGGGAAAGATGCGTGAGGAATTCAGCCTCTTTACAACCCCGGTTTCAAAAAATCTCACAGAAGACCTTAAAATAATTCGGCTTCAGAAAATCTGGGGGAAAATTGCTCGAGAAAAGATTTTTGCAGCCTTCTAAATAGAATATAGTAGTTGCGAGTTAATATCTCTTTTCACATGACGTACGTGAGGAATTTCAATCTGATTCGGGAGATCCGATTTTATCGCCAGAAACCAGAAACCAACAAACGCAAACCAGGAGTTGTTTGACGGAATGAGACAGGTTTTGGCTCAAATCTCACACTATATATATAGCCCTCGGCTTAAAGGAATCTAGAAGGTTGGGTATAATTATGGCAACCCTTGCTCCCCGATCTATTTATTTCCCTTTTAAGGGAGGGAGGGAGGACCAATCCACCCAACTAACTTACCCTAACTACTCTCTGACTAAGGTTCATTTTAATGGTCTAAGAGGTTATATCTGAGGGCAAAGTGAGAGCATACGGTGTCTCTAAATCCAAGCTTAGATGAAGGCATTAAAGATTAAGACATTAAAGGAATAGAAGGTTGGGTATAATTGTGGTGAACCCTTGCTCCCCGATCTATTTATTTCCCTTTTTAAGGTAGGGAGGGAGGACCAACCACCCAACTAACTTACCCTAACTACAATTTGAAACCTAACCATTCTAACTAAACTACTAAAATGATGGCTAGTCATAATAACAAACTTAACTTTGTTTATAATTACATAATAAGTTATTATTATGCTTATTATATATGCAAGTGGCCTAACAAAATATTATATTATAAATGGCTCATTCAAATATTGATACCATCTAAGTGAATATTCTAAATTGATAGTGGAATATTTTAATTACTTTAGACTACATTTAAAATAATTCGCATGAACTCCAACTCACAACATTAAATAGTAAGACCACATATCATCATATGCTCACATCATTATGACCATGACTTCACCACATTTATTAGAGCATGTTATTCTAGCAAGATTGTTTCTATGATGGTCAAGAATGTAGCTTCATAGGATAATTTAATTGGATATCTAAACATGTGATTGTTGAAGAATGAGCTAAAGATTTATAGGCCACTACTTGGTTTAGAGAACTCATTGGTGTCATATTGAGAGCAAGTCTGCATAGAGCAATTTAATTGTTACTACTTATGGACCTGGATCTAGCCATTATATGCATGACCAATATGAAGCTTGGGTGAAGTAAATAGAGGTTCAAACTAATTGATTTGAAAAGTGGGACTAGGATACAATAAATTGTGTTGTTTGCGACTCATGGACATTGTATCAAGATAGGAGATAGTTGTGTTGTTGAAATTGGGTATTGGATCAATATAGAAGCCTTGAAATTTTTTGATGGTCAAGTGACTCAATATTGTTTTGGTAAACCAAGTATCTTATTCTTTGTTTTCCATAGATATGACCAGCCATAATGGAAGGTCCTTGGGCCACTTGACATCATAGTATTTAGTAGACTCACCAATGCAACCCATAGGTTCAAATTTTTTATTGGAACTTCCAAGCAATCCAAATATTGAGTAATCCATAGTTCAAATAGATCAAACAATGTGATTTTCAACCTTTTTAGAAATAGAGACAATATGCTTTAATTCCCTCTTTTTTAACTAATTAATGTGCAACTTGGCAATACCTATGAACTATGTGTTTAGTTAGGGATCAACCACCACCAAGCCTCTTGATTGGAGCTTATCCCATGTGATTATTCAACACAATCCTTCTATTAGAGTTTGATTCCCTAATACTATCAACTTAGATATCAGAAATGGGTATAATTAGACCTCCACATTGATTGTAAAGGTTATTGTTTTAGTGTTTATAGAAATTGAATTCACTACAAATATAGAGAATATAAGCACATTTTGTTTGTTTCAAAATTTATTAGGCACAAAACTATTAAGATCAAGGATTTAGTGGTTAACCATTATTTACCTTTAAGAGTTCACTATATATAAAATTGCAATTTATTCTTCCCCAAGTTCTTATTTGGTAGTTGCTTTATCTATTAAAGATATGCTTGTATCTCTTTAAAAGTTATTGACCATATTCAAGGACTACCTACATCAATTTATAGAGATTAATTTAGATCTTTATATGGTGTGTTTATTATTAACAAGATTATACCCAACACAATAGAGTATCTCTTAGCATTGTTGCCTAGAATAAGGTCTTTCACTTATTGTACCTATTTATAATGGGTGGTTTTCACCCAAAGTAACTATCTAAGAGCAAACCTGGAAAAGGTGACTCACAATTACTAAGAGAAATTCTCGTGCTCTTTGACTACATATGTTTAGTAAAATAACTATTTTCTACTTGAAGTAGCATGGAAATATATAACTACTTATGAAAATCTCAATGCCTTAATGATCTTCTATTAATGAACTCCAAAGAAGTTGACTAGAGTTGTTTTCATCATTTTTTGGGAATGTCTATATTTCAAGATAATTGTAGTACTTAAAAATGTAACCTTTTATGGTTTTTTAACATATAGAGTTTGTGTACAGAAGTAGTTGTAAAGGAATCAATATGGAATAGGAGATTATTTGAGAAGTCCCATTTGGATACTACTGAAAGTCCCACTTTATTATATGATAAAATTCTTTTTTTTGCCAAAAAAATCATGTTCAACATAAAAAATAAAGCACATTGAAGTTTTTGGGCACTTCATTCAAGAAAAAAAATTAATAAGAGTAAAAGCACAAAGTTGTGTCACAATTTCTACCAACTAAATAGTTTCGAGCAAAACAATTTCACCCAAAACTACTTGGCCTATATGTGACACATATAGTTTTGAACAAAACCCTTTCAACCAAAACTATCAAATAAAAATTTTCCCTTTAGATTTTTTAAATGCGATTCAATTTACATGTAATTTATTGGGTGAAAGAGTTTCAATTGAAAGTGCTTCAAGCAAAACCCTTTCGACCGAAATTGTCTATGTGGTTGCCTATGTGGCAACTTAACCCCTCTTTTGGGGAAAATTAAGAAAAACATTAACTTCAACTTCAACTCTGAATTTCTCCAACTTGGGGTAATTTCATGAAAATCTAAAAATATCCTTTTGTAGATCTCAGAATCTAGAATCCTTTTCTTTAATATTTTGATTAGTTTTATTTTGATTTTCTTAAAATTTAGTATAACTATGTTTTAATAATTAAATGTGGTGTTGATATATATATATATATATATATATATATATATATATATATATATATATTAAAACACATAATTTTTTTTTGAAAATTATGTGGTGCACTATAGGAGAGAATCATCTTCAAAAGGGTATAATTTGTTTTATAAATGATAAAAAAAGTAGACAAAAGTTGACATCCCATGAAAACTATGACATTCTGGTGAAGTTTCACTTTAAAATGTTATTACAAAAACTATGCACTAGATATTGAAGTTATCTAATTATGAGAGAAAAAATAAAGAAAATAATAATTGTTTGCTCTTTTTTTTTGTGACATCCCATTGATATTACTTTTTTCTGAAATTTTCAATAGCTCGAATTCTGCTCTTAAATTTACAAAAAAAATATATTAAACCATTTTTTAATTTTTTTTAAATTACAAGTATATACTTCATCAAGAGTTTTACATTTCATTAGTTTACATCATTTTGAAATTCAAAACATAAAGACCATTTTCATGCGGAAATAGTTGAGTTTTTTAATTTGTGTTGGTCATTTCTTTTATAAAGTGTGACACAAGGCTGTGTTTTTATCCATAATGAAATTACTCTCTAATTTTGTTAGATTGATTATCAAATGGTAGATATATTGTATTGATTATCAAATGGTAGATATATTGTAATCATGGAGAGTCGGGCTTAAATCCTAGTGGTCACAAAAGAAATCTCTACATAGTGCCTCTATTACTTGGCCTCAAGAATTGTCATTGAGGGGGAGTGTTCATAACAATGATGCCTCCTAGTTGCTAACTTTGCATGTAATACCTAAGCGCACATGTAAGACATGAGCATTTGATAAGACCTAAGGGTACATGTAAGATCTACAAGAATTCTATGTAAAACCCATGGGTATTTTAGATGTTTTATACTTATGTCTTGCATGCACTATGTATCTCTTCCTCCATATTCCTTCTTCCATTTGCAAAATCATTGCATACAAGACCTACGAACATTGTATGTAAGACTTATGAGCACCATTATTGTAATAAGGCCCTAGTGAGGCTATTTTGAGCAAACTCAAGCTTCAATAAGAAACTTTATAAGACCTCTTTCATACATCATTTTGAGAAAGTTGGAATCAAAATTATGACAAAATTTATCATGTAGTTTGGAGTACATGATCATCTTGAAATATATTTTATCCCTACCACACGTTTGTCAAAGAATTATTGCATTTCTAAGAAGCTTCATCTTTTCTTTTTTAAAAAGTAATTGACAACATGAAATCCTATAAACATTAAAGGAGAGTGTTAGAGTATAATATTTATTAAGGGATCCATATTTAATTTAAGTGGTCCTCTAATATTTATAAGGTTCTAACCGTGTACAATTTGTCCCTAGGGATGATTTATAAAATGATATTTTATAAATAAATATTAATTAATTCTACAACCAAAAGTTTATAAGGTGAAAGTTTATAACTTTAACACTAATCCCTTGGATTGTCTTATATGCATGCAATCATTATGAAAACATACGAAAAAAATGTGTGTGAAACAAGACCACATAGAGAGCATATTTATACATTGTATATGCATGAGGCCATTAAGTGAAGAAGGGGAGGAAGATATTCTAGGTTTTTGTTATGTTTATATTGTATAGACTTATTGTAAGTTTTTCAATTAAAAATTGTGCTATATGAAGTTTTTATGAGAAGGTTTTCTCCATATAAATATTGTGTTCTATATATATTCTATCTATTTCTACAACTCTCATTATTCATTTATTTTATTTTTATGGTTAGTTCCCTAAAATCATATTTTTTAACAAAACATAAAAATGATTAGATATAACAACATTATTATCATATTCCTTCTTTTTTAATGGCAATGTGAGTTGCTATTAAAAAGAAAATGCTTCTACCCTAGATACACCATGTAGGAAAAGACATAGCACCATCTTATGGATTTCAGATGAGTTCTTCCAAGGACTAGCCATGATGTTTAATTTCAAATGGACTCGTCCAAGTAGCATCTTTAGTTGCTTTCCCCTTCCACTTCACTAGATACTAACAATATTTTGTATCCTTCATTCTCCTAATGACTTCGGAGTTGATGATTGAGTCAACTATCTTTCCTTTTCTTGTAACTGTTTATTCCAATTTGGAAGTTTCACATCTGAACCATCATCATCTTCACATAATAGGCCCTCATGTAAAGGCCTCAAGTAGGCGAAATATGCACTCCATTCTATAACTCGATCTCATAGGCATTCACTGAAAATCACTTCAATACCTTACATGATCCATTATTCATTCATTTGAGTATACAGCAGTTCCTTTTCAAAACTCTCTCATTCCTCAAATGTGTGAAAAACAAGTCACTCACCTGAAATTGCACTTTCCTTATTTGCTAATGACATGTCACATCACTGTGTTTGCCCTCTTTTTCTCCTTAGAAAGGAGGCTTCTATCTATCACATCTTTAGGTATGCACAACAAATGCTTTTGGGGAATTTTTGAGACTCTTTGAATCCCCAAAATTGTTGTTAATGCTATTTGACAAAAAGTCAAAACCTAAATTGTAGAACAAACTATAGGTTTGGCAGAGCCAATTACCATAAATTGTAGAACAAATTCTAGACTTGGCAGAGCCAATTCCTTAAAAACAATGGATAACCTGACTCTTTAGGAAGCGATGAATTCTTCCAAAGCCATTATCAGGCAAATGAAGAAATTCTGAGAACATGATAATTTCCTATAACTGAAATCTGTTGTACTTGCATGCAACCCTTAAATGCAACATAATCTTAAATTTCAGTACATTCAAATAGAAATCATCAAGAAAAAATGAACATGTTCAAATTAGTCAAATTTAGCTTTGTGAGAGCTGGCTCAAAGTACTCTCTGACTTAATGATTATTTAATTCACAAATCCCTGAACACAATGATTTGAGAAATAAGTAAAAGCCACTGGTGAGAGGCTATTTTCTATCCAGTACAAATCACTTTTTCTGTTATATTAAAAAACCTATTATACTAAAGGTAAACTATCAAACCGACCTTCAAATTCATGAAGTGAGTATGCTTGTAAGAAAACATGCCAGCAAAAAAGCTGAATTTTATAAATGGAGTAAATGACCCACAACTAAGGACACATAATTTGTTAGCTATGACGATAGTCATACTAATCAATCCAAGACTGTTATTGCTAGCAGTAGAGTGTCTATTTAGTTCATACGATCCACCTAATTCAAAACTGTCAGCATCTCACATCTATAAAAAACTGTTGCTATAGATGGAGGAGCATTTCTTGTAGTGTTAATTCTTTGCAAATGCAGTTTTACCAGAACCACCCATTGTGCCATTTTTTTCATTCTGCCTGCTCTGTAAGATTGCAGTGTAGTTGTTTTAAAGTCCTTTGCAGTCTCATCAAGTCCAATGGATTGTTTGACTGCCTCTAGTAAAATCAAATTTATCACCTTCAATGCAAATTTCACAATATTCTTCAACAGCTTCCCCTCATCTCAAAACATCTACAACAAAATAAAAAACAATTAAAAGAAACATAGTTCCAATAGCACAAAATGTATAACAAAGCAAATGAATAAGATGCAGGATGTGATGAATGGGGAAGCAGATACTTACTCACCATGAAGCAATTGAAATGAAACATTGAGTAGCTCTTTTTTCCATTCAGCTACCTTTCTGCTGAAGTTGTAGAATTTCAAGGCTAGGACAACAGTCTTCTTAAAGTGATATCTTGGACAGTCACGTCTCACTAGATCAAGATGTATGACCTTGACCGCTTCTTCAAAAGCCAACTGTTGGATCGAGCATTCAAAAATCTCCAATCTTTGAAGATTAATCAGTTGTAGAATGCTTTTGGCAAAGACTTCACTCCTAACCAAACTAGATGCAGAGAATCCAAAATATTTAGATGCGCCCAGACTCCAATGAAAATTTCAAATGGTAGGAATCAGTAATTGTTAAATGATTCAAGCAAAATAAATTTTCAAAGGAGTCTTAGCAATCTTGTGCTCAAAATTCCTTAGGAGTTTAGCCTGCTCCTCAAGAATGTTCTCTTTAATTTTAGAAAGTACAATTTGCTCAGTTGACCAATGCTGTATATCCATAATCTAGCTTCATACACATGCAATGGTTTAGGGACTTCTGATTTGTGATTTGACAAGGCAATTTTTACAATTGCTCATCTTCCAATAACTTGAGATTCTCATCACTAACATAAACTTGAGTTTGAGATATTTTGATAAATCAATATATTGTACAAATGCTAACTGCTTACAAGAAACTGGAAACATCTTCGACTCTATGCAGCTGTCCCAAAAAAAATGGCATGCCACATGTAGGTAGTGATGATAGCATTGCACAATTCCATAACTCTAGGTGCTCCAGTGACTTAAGAAGAGAGAAATCTTTAGGCAGACCTCATGATGGAAAACTCATATATATCTTTTTCAAATGCTTGAGATATCCAACTGAAAGCAGAAACCTACGGTAATTTGGACCCCAAAATATAATCAGCTTGCTAAATTTCAAAGGAGGCTACAAATAGTTTTTGTTTTAATTGAAGACACAATAAAAGAAAGAAGACACTTAGAAAAAACACAAAAGAAAATACTACTGAATGTATTAACCTTCCATTATTCTTCCAAGTCAAGAGCATGATAAACATCTAGAGCTCAGAATGAAAAAAGCATAAACACGAAGCGCATCAAATCAACTATAACAGGCTGACACAAAGTTCTGATGCCCTTCAAATATCATTGACTAATGAAAAGTTACAATCCAGGAAGGTAAATATTAGAATCACCTGTTGAGGATTTGCCATGTAATTATGTGAATCTTCTCAAACTGGAGGTGATCATACATTATGTTGTTCTGCTGCTCAAACTCAACACTACATCCATTCCATGATAAAATGGCCAAACAGTAATAATTTCCAATGAAGAAACAAGCTGTTTTTGAAAATATCCCTTGCTCTTCTTCATTAAAAATGTCATAACTTACTTTCAGCCTCTGTTTAATATGGGGATGAGAATATCAAAAGTTCTTGAACTTTCCAGATAACTGTCCTCCTAATACCTTGAGAGACAAGGGTAATCCATCGGAAAAATTCAAGAACTCTTCAACAAGATCCTCAAATCCCTGTGATGAATAGATTTATATCAAAGCATGCCAACAAAAGAGCTTTTTGGCATGATATGTATATAATCCTTTCATTCTATACATGGAGGAGATGTGGTGCAATTTTAGGACGCCAAGTTTGCCATTTTCGACAGTAATCAAACTGTCATTTCCAAGGCTGTCCTTTGTTGGCATTAGAGCATCCGGTTGATCCCCATGATCCACATCATCCAGATCTATGAATAACTCTTTTGCCAAAGTAATTTTACTAGAACCGCCCATTCCCAAAATCAGAGATTGCAGTGTGAATGTTATGAAATTTATGTAGATCTTTAGCTAACCCTAATGGGTTTTTTTCCAACATCCTCATCACAGCAACCACACTGCTACTCAATAGCATCCCCAAAACCACCCCAAAATCAGAGATCGTAGTGTGAATGTTATGAAATTTTTGTAAATCTTTAGCTAACCCTAATGGGTTTTTTTCCAACATCCTCATCACAGCAACCACACTACTACTCAATAGCCTCCATTCATCAACATTTACAATCCCAAAACGAATGAATGAGATCTGAGATGGGATAAGATCAAACTTCATGCTTACCTTTCATCTTGAATGAAATGGAGGTTCCGATATCACCATTTTCCAACTCGGGTTCAGCACTTAGTTATATCTACCCTCCTTTTTATGGGGTAGAATGCCTTGACAGCTAAGTAAACGAGTGGATGAGAATTGTTGAGGAAGCATCCAGGGAGCCTCTGCTTTTAGGATGTATGAAAGCAATAGGCAAAAGCCCAGACATACATAAAATACAAAACGGTATCTTGTGGATAAGATTTCGACTATCCTCTTCGCAACTTTTGTTGGCAAATTTATTTTCTCTGTCATACAATGCAAGTTAATTATTAACATTCTGCCAGTCTCTTTGTCCCTCCGTGCTCAAGGGGAGAGGCTGAGTGGGGGAGGTTCAAGGTTCCACTCTCAACCTGTGGTCGTAATAGTTGTAAAGGAATAAAATCTCTTTAAATAAATTTTCAATTTTTATTTTTTTTAATATAAATGTAGGTTTATTAAATAAATTTAAAGAAAAAGTTTATAATTAATCTAGATCTAGTGAGTTGTGATTTGATAATTTTAAAGGGGATAGATGCATTTGATTTTGGTAATAATGATGGGAATAAATGTTGATGTTTAATATTTCAAGCAAAATATTTTAGCAAATATTATTTAAAATCTTCTACAAATATTAGTATTTCAGACAAGTACATTTTGGATGTAAATATTTTAATCAACTCTTACAAATCCAAAAAAAAATTCTTATATTTACTTGATAATGCTAAGCCTTAATATTACAAGTTGGGTTCACAAATAAGATAAGTTGTAGATTTAAATGCTAACCCAAATCTAACAAATCCATATTACAAACATTATTTTGTATTCATTGATACCTTAGATTCAAATCAAGTTCACAATTATAAAATAATTGTAGATTATTTGATACATTCAATGAGTCGATAATCTATTACAAAATGCTACTACATTGGCAATAACACTAAAAGTGAATCCTTTACACCCATAACCACTTGCAAGTTAATCAAACTCGATATAGTAGAGATTCGCCACCATGAAAGCGCAAATATGATCCCTAAGTGAGATCATCCTTTGATGTGTGGCAAAAGAGTTTTTGTCCTCTAATTGTTTGTCAATTTGAGAGTTTTCCTCTTTGAATCTAGATTTTCAAACACAAGTGCTTAGAACAAGTTTTTTTGGTTAGGTTTTTTGTGTAAGTTTTCATAATAATACTCCATGAAGACTCCAAACCCTTAATATCCCTAGAAACAATATTAATATTTGTATTAAATCCCTCAAATACTAGAATGGTATACTATTGAGGATGCCCATTCATATCAAGTGTCATTTTCCCTTGGATCATGCACAATCACGTCCACATTTGTATGGTTGTATTTGAAAGGTATGGAGATGTGATTTCCACAACTTGCAAATGTTCTTTCCAATAATGGTGCAAGATCCAATGGGTTTCAAAACTCTAATAATTACATTAATGGTAGCAAAGGCCTCTTTCTCTATCTTAGTAGCTAAAGGTACATGTAGATTCATGTCCTGGAGATTAAATACTATTTTGGATGGAAGGGAAACCTTTTTTGGAAGTTATGACCTTAAATTGAGTATTAAAGATACTATGAGACGTGCCTAGAGGTAGGTGAGGTGAATAGTGAGAAATGATAGGGATTTCAAACTTCAGAGGTTGGGGATTACAAGGAGCTCATTCCATTAAGGAAGGGAAATGAGAGAAAGTTTGAACAAGAAGTCCTGAAAAGATAGGATAGTAGAAAGTGTTACATGGATTGGAGATGAATCATACATTGTGTCATGTTTAAGGTATGCCTACACCTCCAACATCAACAAGATATATAATAGAAGTTACTAGACATCAAACATCAAAGATGCTTAAGAAGAAGTAGTCAGGTAAAAGAATGAGTAAAATTTTGACTCCAAAGAGATGCATGTAGTTATTGGAAAATTTTGATAATTAGGCATGACAAGAAATGAGTTCTTGGGTAAAGATAAGGCTATAAGTTCAAATTTGACAAAGTAACATAGTAAAAACATTGAGTTGGGAGTCAAGAGTTAGGGATGACATGATAAGGGTAAGGGAAACTCCAACACTCCAATGATGAACAAAAAAGGGTATGACAAGATGGACAAGTTTGAAAGTTTAGCAATGAACGGACTTGAAAAAAATTGGACTTACATAGAAAGGTGTGTTAAGATGAGGAGCTTCAAAACTTTGATGACTAACAAACACTTAGAAGACTAGATATGCCTCCAACGTAGAGACTTTTGGGACCTTAAATAGACATGAGGGGAAAGAAAAAGGAAGACCACACACACAATATTGGACTAAGGAAGATATGAGAAGTAGGAAATAGGCATTTTGGTCCATAACATAAGTTATCATAAAAAGGAGACATTACATATGTTACTTAGAATCTAGTTATCAAGGTACATAAAATTAATACTTATAGTTTGATGAATGTTTTAGGTTTTGTATAATTTAAGAAATATGTGTGGGTCAAATATGAGTCCCTTGGAATTGATCCCAAAAGAGCCATATACATTATCTATTGTGTGAAAATGAATTATGAGCCAGGGGATGATCTGACAAGTTTTTTAGCAACGATCTCTTTGTCTTCACCCTCCATGTGTCTAAATTTGTCAAGGTGATATTTACAAGCACCTTAGATTAGATTGCTAGGGTCAATTTATCCTAGGTCAACCCCCTTTTGAGATCAACTTTATAGTTATGAGAAAATGATTGGAGATAGCATGCACAAACTTCTAGATTGCCTATATGATTTTGATCTAGATTAAGATTCTTTGTTGCTTAGAAAATAAAATGTGCTCTAGTGATTTCTCATTGTAGTCACATATGATTTTCCTATATCTAAGTGTGTGTTAATGGCACATTGAATGTCATAAAATAATTTTGCAAAATCATGTGTCTAGTTGGCTCACAATGATAAGTGGAAAAAGGTAGGAGTTTTAGAATTTAAACTTTGAAATTGAATTTTAGGGTCAATCTTGAGTCACTCATGATTGATCTCAAGGAACTTGGGTTGATATAAGATAAAAAAAAAAAAAGTGTTATTTTTGAGGCAAGGATCAAATATGTTGATATAGATGTGTGATTAGAGGCTAATAAATGATGTATAAATGGAAAACGTATAGAAATTATGCATATAAATACAAATGAGATAAGGTCAAATGAATATGAAATAAATAAGAAAAGGTATAAATTTAAGATCCAAACTATGTACAAGAATGTGCCACTTGTCAATATATAGTTATATCAAAATGTTCCATCAAAATGGGCCCAAAACTAATTGGGAATTGGCATGGGTATGTTAGTTTCACCATTACAATAGTTGTATCTACTATTATAAGTATATATAGTATTGTATTATGGACTTAAAAATAATATTTTATAAAATTAATTGAATCACATTATATATCAAAACTATATTACAATAAACATCTTATTACATATTTTTATATATAATTAGTTGGATAAAATAAGGATCAAGTCTAGTTAATGAGAAGGTTGTGTTAAAGAGGTCCTTAATTATTTGGTATGGTTAGAGTTGAATTAAATCCTTATATAAATTTGATTAAATAAATTTATCTGATCCTTGAAACTTTAGGCATCCACCATAGATAACCCTCATATATGATGTGGACTTAAAATAAAAATAAAAAATAAAATATTTATATTTATATATCTAAAACATAAATTGAAAAGTTCAAGGGAGTAAATATCTCGCATAAATATCTTAGATAAATTAATAAAATCGTAATGATATATAAATCTAATTTAGGATAATGATTTGGGACTAATATTGAAATCAAATGTGAAATTTAAATAAATAAATTATAATACATAGATTTTAGAGATGGAAAAATGATGTTGAAGATATCAGGAATCAATTTGTCATTGTTTTAAAAATTTAAGGATTGGTCATATGACTACCTTGGGATCTACAAAATGGTTGTTCTTTAGTATGGTTTAGGTCTATTCTTATATATTTGATCTCCATGCCTACAAAATTAAACTATGCACACGCCCAAATTGACATGGGCATAGGAATGAACTAGTAGAAATCTAGCTTTTGGAATATGTTCACCTTAATTTTTTGATGTTTGAATAATTGTAAGGAACTAGTGATGTTTACAATGATCATTTTTTAGTGGAAAAAACTTTAATAATTAGAAAATAATTCAAATTAAGGCATGCAATTTTGGCAAATAGAATGAAAAGGTAAGGGTCCAAATTTCCAACAATTTATGATAAGCTATCCCAATAGGTGTTAAATTACTACCTTATTATTTATGAATCATTTGCATTAGAATATCTTCACCATGATAAGGAATTTCCTAAATTTATGAGGCATGTTTCAATTAACTAACATATTTTCCCATACCATTAAAAATGCACCATGTATAGAGGCCCAATTTCATTTTTGTCCTTATAAATCCACCCTATTGTTGGGTTCATAATATTTGTGAGATCACTACTCACACTTTTTTATCATGGTCCTAATAGCCCAACATTTGCATCCACCACTCTATAATCAGGAAAAGTTTGCTACATATTTTATCCACCATTTTCTATTTTGATAGGTTTGGTCAAACTTGAGTTCACATGAGTACAATTAAAAACATCAATTATTATTTTACACATTTTTCTCTCAATTAGGATTGAATTTATTCTTTAATATTTATGTTCTTTGAAGAATTATGTGAAGAATTATGTTTTGGACTCATGTCTTTGGTTTCTTCTATATAATGCCTACTTCCCACCTATAATTCTATTTTTAGTGAGCCATAGATAACAAACTACGTGCATTAGCAAGTTAGTTATAGACAAGTGATAATTTCTTTATTTTTTATAAATATAAGATTCCTCATATTGTTTTATATGTTTCGTTTCATTGTTAGAGATGATATTGACTAGTGATACATTGAGCTCCTAGGGATCTTTTTTATTTCTTTTGCTGATTTTCTTTCATTGTTGGAGATGATACTAAAACTATTAGTGTTGATTATTTGATGATGATCTTAGACATGATATTTTTTTTAAAGTTATAATTCATAATAGTTCAGTTTAGAGAAGTGGAAAAGTACACTTATCAAAATATTGAAACATAATCGAAAGAAAATTTGTAACCATATAGAACTATTTACACACAATCCCATGACATAAAAATCAAGAAAACAAGTATTCAAAATCCACAATGAAAAAGAATAGACAAACATACCATAAAGATGACACAACTTGAACCTTGGGAAAATCTCCATAAGGGGAAAATCCAATTTCCAAAAGCATCCACACTTAGTGTATTATCCCATGAAAAATATTACACTACATTTATAGATTCATCATAGATACACCTAAATCATTTAGCTCTCTACATGAACTCCATGAGAAAAGATGAGAATAATGTAACCACACATCCTAATCTGAAATGCTTCATATCATCTCATGTGCAACCTACAAGAGATACTCAATCTAGCCAACCTCAGAAACTACTCATGTGCTTAATTTTATAGAAATAAGCTTTCACAAAACCACCAATTGGTAATACATAAACCATGTGATTAATATAATGAGCTTACAAAGCTATTTTCCTCTCATTTAATTTTTGGTACTAAATTTTCCCAATAGTATTTAATATTTTCTCAGTGTGCAAACCCACATTAAATATTTATCCCAATGTTGTATAGAACACACCAAGTATCCTTGAGAATGTCTAACCCATGTGATGCACACATCCCTAGGTCCCCTAGGTGAACCCTAATTAATATTAATTTTTACATTATAACATTATGCAAGGTGAAAAACACACCTTTTCTCAATATTCTTCCACTTGTATGCATTGTATAAATGGGTAGAAGTAAACTCAAACATCGATGAAACAATCTTTATAACCAACATGTACCATCAAGACATCCAAATTCTCCATGTGCTTCATCAAGATACTTGCAACAGCAACCAAGGTGGCCACCATTTGAAACAAGAACCATCCATCCTCCATCATGCCAATGCACAAAAGATAAGATCCAATCCAAAGTTATGTCACACTAACTATCATGTAGAAGCAAAATTCTTATATCAAGTTGATATCTAAACACAAACACTAAATCCAATAGTAACAAATATGCCTTAATAGATGTCAAGAATAATCACCATATCTATGGAATAAGAACCATAGCTAGTTTCTAACACATCGAACTAGTCATACCTCAAAACTAAGGTATATAAATCAAAACAAGTAAAGCCTCACGCCATCAACATATCTAATCCAATCCACACTCACAAGTCCACTATCTTGGAAATCCCACTGCTTGGGTAATGTCAAATATAAAAATGATCAAGTTATCTAGGTAATATCCATTACCAACACTTGTTACGAATAAGGTGTCTCAACCTTTGATATCCTAGCATGATTAATGATTATTTAATGTTGATATTATATTATTTGTTGCCTAGTATTTATTTAATCTATGTCACTATGTGAGAATTGACTTGGAGTATGTGTCAGCCTTATATAGAAAGTGACATGGAGATATGCAGCATGTTGAACATATGTTGTCATTGATGTCAAAGGTGTAATGTTAGAGGTGTGATGTCAAATGTGTTTCCTAAAGGGTCAACAAATCGGTGAAAATTAAATGTAATTACTTTTGTAATGTCATGTCTGAGAATGTGAAATCAGGAAGCACTGTGACAAGTGGTATTATCAGTTGCAGAATATTAATATTATCATTACTAAGAAAAGGAAACTTGTGAAGATTTGTTGTAGTATGTTTTTAATATCATCTGGTATCAATAACAATTGTTGGAGGTAGTTTAGAAGTGTTTGTGGTAGTGTTTTATGGTTTGTTGCTCAAAAGAAAAACATGCATTGTATCAAAATTTCATCATGTTTGGCTCTGCATTCTATCGTAGTTGAATTTTATGGCTTGCGATTTGGAAATAAAGTAAGGTTACTTATGATGTATCAGTTTCCAAAGTTTTAGAGGTTGAGCTTTAGTAGACAAAAATTTAGAAGTAATAGTAGAATATGTGTTTATCGATTAACTGTGAATGGTGTATGTATGTTTGCATTAGAGAAGGGAAGTGTGCACCATCTAGAGGAAGCATATGAAGATAAAATGGGACCAATTTAAGACCTTGGAAGGAAGTGCATGAAATATTTGATTTAGGACCAATCTGACTACACATTTCATATCATTTTGTATTAAGAATTATCCTTGGGCGACATGGCTAATTGTGGATGGTGTTAAAGGGTTCTAGGCTAACATGAGATATTGTTAATATGTTGGAATGGGTATATATTTTAAACCATTTTATGTATGACAAGGATGTGAGGTGTGTGTATTTACTTTTGTATGAACTAATATGTAAAATGATATGCGAGTAGAAAAAATAAGTTTGGAATGTTGAGCGAAATTGAGATATCTTTAGAGGATGTATTCGCATATTAATTCAAGGCAAGATCAATATTCTTTTGTAATGTTGTTGTATTTGAGTTGATGCTTAGTGCACATGCATGTTAAGTGGATGCCTTGCATGTGTAGTGTTGCATGTGACAAGTTTCAATTTACACGTTGCATGTTCAATTTGCATGTGTAGGATAAGAAAGGAATTTTACATGTCAATCTTCTTGATCTTGCATGCATGCAGTAAAGAGGATGATGCTATGTGGTTTTACATTGTAAACTCATGCATATTTAGGTGTTGTATTTTTGGGTTGGATAATGACTCATTTAGAGGTATTGTTATGCTACCAAATTTATTCTAAAATTGAATCAACACTTGTGACTCCTGAAAGAGCTTGGCTATGAGACTGTATTGTAACCACATTGTTTATAGTTGATACATTGAATTGTGCTTTTGGAGTGTGGTATTTTTTCTCTTGAAAGGGTTTTCCTCATGTATATCTTGTGTAGTGTATTTTGTATGTACTTGTGGTGAATATGTTTTTCTATTCTATGTAATTTGTGAATCATTGAATCATCCTTGGTAACTTGTAACTATTTAAAGTTTGTTAAAAATTTGCACTCTCTCTCCTCACTAGATTGGTGTAGGAAGTATTTTTGTGTACGTTGCTTCCTTTTAGTTTGTATCAGATTCTGTTCAATTTTAGTCCCATTGTTGGGTAGAGGATTTTTGTACTGATCTCGTTGAGTGGGATCTTGTTGCAGAGAATTTTGTGACCTAATTGTAGGAAGGAGATGAATAGAACATATGAAAGAATAGAGATCAAAATTTTTAATGAAGGTAACTTTGAGTTGTGGAAGCTCAAGATAGAAGAAACACTTGTAGACTAAGATCTATGGCTTATTGTACCTAGAGAGATGAAACAAGAAGATTGAGATCTGATGGATCAAAAGGCTAAGGTTCTAATAAGACTCCATTTGGCTAACTTCATGCTTCTGAATGTCAATAAAGAGAAAAATGGAAAACTTTGGAATAAACTTGCTCAAATTTATTAGGCTAAATCCTTGGTAAATATTTTTTTCTTGCAAAAGAAAATATATTCTATAAAGATGGAAGAAGGAGGATTTGTCATAGGTTGTCTAAATGCATTCAACATGCTTGTTGCCTAGGTAAACTCCATTGGTGTAAAAATGGAGGAGGATAGTTGCATTCACTTTGTTGAACATTTTCATTGCCAAACTCATGGGACCACCTTGTCATGGCCATTGGGAGTACCACTATCACCTTCAAGATGGATGAAGTGGCTACATTGTTAATTTTTGAAGAGATACGAAAAAAATCTTTCGAAATGGATAAGGAGGCCTTGTTGTTCATGAAAAATAAAGGGAGAAAGGGAAGAAGGAAACAAATCAAGAAATATCTAGATTCAAATCCCATGGGAGATCTAAGCCTCTTGGAAAGTTCAAGATGAAGTGTTGGGACTGCCATAAATCTAGTCATTTTTGTAAATAGTGTAAGGAGGAGAAGAAGAAGAAAAAGAAGAACCTCTCCAATTTTGATTCTAATAAATTTCTTCTTAGGATGATGCAGATACTTTTGTTATTGCTTTGGTAACACATGCATTGCAAGATGTGTGGTTTATAGACTTAGGTGCTTCCTTCTACAAACCTCACATACATCTCTAGTTTTTCTATGCAAATATATGTGATTGTCAGTAATAAGTAATGAGTAGATTAGAACATACTTTTTATTTTAGTAAAGATCATACAAATTTGAAATTAGGAGTGTACAAATTTAAGGGTGGATTGTCAAGCCTTTTTAAATTTTTTTAAAAACACATTTTTTTCTTTCTTTCTTAGCACCATAGGAATTACATGTAATTAGTGTATGTTTTTGCATTTTAAAAGATGGGCAAACATATGTTTTTGTTACATAAGACTAGTATAAGCTAAAGTAGGGAGAAGACAACTGTAAGGGAAAATACCATTCATAAACAATTTAGACATAAGAGTTGGAATCCAAAATAATTAAATTTAATTATAGAAATTAAAGTGAATTTAACTGTGATATTTAATTTGAGGTTTGATGATAGAATATTTTACTGAATATTTCAAGTATGTATTCACCAATACATTAAAAATCATGAATCTATAAGAATGAGTGTCTTAGAATCTATAAATATATTGTTTAATTTTGGTTTAGATTTGTACGAGCAGGAAAATTGAACTAATGCATGGACCTCAACATGTACTTGCAAGAATGAATTAGTAAAATATGATGACAAAAAGTACTTTGTCTTGATCTTTTGATGTATAAAACACAACAAGAAACATGTAGTGTTTACAAGCATCTTTAGGGAATTTGTTGAATTGTGAGGGTCATGTTCTCCTTAAACAAACCCTTAGGAAAATCGATTCAACGATAATGAACCAGAAACAAAGACAACAAACAAGCATGTAGTATGCCTAGGGTAATAATGCAAGTTCAAATAATACAATTATAATGCTTTATGATATGGCTATGATGCTCTCATATGAATGCTTTCATGATAATCCTTTATTATCTAAATGAATATGCTTAATCCTTAAATACACCATTCTAGCACACTAGTTGTAATAATTCATGCTTTAGTTGACTCATAACAGTTAGTACAAGAGAGAAACATAGAGCCCACATTAAAAAAAAAAACAAAACAAAACAAAACAAACAAACAAACAAACAAATTTAAAAGTTTGGGGTTCGAATCTACAATTGTATAGTTGACCTAAATAAATTTTGTACCCATAAATTTGAATCAAAGTGATGAATGGTAACTACAATAATATACAAGAGAACTAGATGATCTAATAATATCAAAGTGAAGAATGGTAACTACAATATACAAGAGAACTAGATGATCTAATTATCTAAAATGAACTGAGGTCACCCATTTAAATATAACACTATGATTCACAAACTTAACATTTTTGCATGTCAAATTGACACACAATGGTCACATAGAGAGGCCAAAATTGACCCTAGCTTTAAATTTTTAATTTTTAAAGTAAAACGATCAATTCTGAAAGTGCAAAGTGATCTAGACCACTTCCATGACTACATATCTAACTAGGAATAGAAAATGGATAAATAGAAATTGGATCATTGCTTGTTAAAAAGGTGCAAATAGAATTAGATAAAACTAGACTTGGATCTAGATTGTGCTTCTATTGTTATAGATCTAATTGGGTAAACTAAAGGTTAGGACCAATCTCCTAAAAAAAGTGCAAATAGAAATAAATAAGATTGGAGTTGTGTGCCCCCTCTTGATTACAAATGTAACATTTATAAGCTAGTTATAATATAAAGATTAAGTATAAAGATTAACCAAAATGAATTAAAAAATGAAAAGTGTGATGTATACATTTTTCACCATTAAAATTACAAAACATTAAAAAATAAAAAATGTTACATTTTTAATTTTTGAAATTGATATAAAATTTTGTGTCATTTCAACAACATTTAAATAAAAAAGCTAATGCAATGCCAATCAGATAACCATTAAAGAAATAATAAAATACTTACCAAAATCTAATAAGATCTGGAACATAAAATATGCAATAATTAAATATTTCCATGTCTAGATATGCGTTGGCAAATCATTAAAAAAGGTTTTGTTGCCCTAGAAGAGTTTGCTAGTGGTAGACGGACAACACAGGAGAGAGAAAGAGAGAGAGAATGAAAGTGTTGAGAGGTGAAAGTGTGATGATCAAACCCTCTGTGGGTGGAGATCATCTGAGTTGTAAGCTTGTTCAGCTGAGCAATTTGGATTTAGCTGCATATCCCATGTACACCAAAGTGCTATACGCTTTCCAAGCTCCCACTCCGACCACAGAGGTGTTGAAGTAAGGGCTATCCAAGGTGCTCACAGAGTACAGAGAACTGGCAGGCAGATACACCAAACAGCAGTTCAATGGCCGCCTTGCAATCGATCTGAACGACGAGGGTGCCCTTTTCATAGAAGCCAAAGCAGATGGCAGTGTAGCAGATGCTATGCCGTTCCTTCCC
>VDFB02134268.1:0-66729 GCA_007258455.2 Sequoia sempervirens | reverse complement strand
TCTATTTTCTTTCCCAATTTATAAAGGGTTGGAAAATCTCAATAAAGCTTATCTGGTGCTTGCCAAATTTGGCGAGACCCATGTTTTAGGCCCACATTATCTACTTTTGTCTGGTTATTATGTATTATTTGACAAGGAAACACTTCTTCATTCTTCCATGAGCACTGCCACCTTGTGTTTGCAAGCAACCTTTATTGAATTGTGAACTTCCCTTCCTTGAAGTCTTCGCTCATGAAACACCACTACTAATTGTCCATAGCATGGTAATGCATTTAAATAAGACTATCCTTTTTTTCTTGGAGACCATTGTCTTTCCCTTATTCAAGGTGACTATCCATAGTTTCTTGCATACTTCCCTTCTCCCTTTGAAATTTTTTTCTTCTAATTGATTGCATTATTAAACCTTGATGTTCCTTTTTTGTTAGGATTGCGACTGTCATAAGGCCACAAGGGTTCATTAGTTGGTATTATTTTCATTAATAGCCTTTCACTTTGGAATGCCATACAAGGTATCTTGAATCACCATGATATCCTCTTCATGCCATTGTTTCATCTTCACAAATGCTTCATCTGTCAATGTTTGGTGTGGCTGTCATTTCATCCTTTTTGGCGACTTTTATGCTTCAAATGTTGAAGTTATTGTCCCTTTGTGTTTGCAAGCAACCTTTGCATAGGATGTCACTAACATCCTTCATTTGGACTATAACCATTTGAAATGCTTTACCTTTCAAAACTTGCTATTTATTATGCACAAGAGTAAGCATTGATGTTCTTCATTGGATTTTATTGTGACTAACATGCTCCCTTCTTATTATTTGTTTGTCATCCATGGCATATAGTGCAATTTCTTAAATGTCTTGAAATTTCAACTCAATCATAAAGCTATGACTGTCTTTATTTGCATTTTTTAACATGTCTCCATCATAATTTCCTCCTTGCTAATGAAGTTCATGCCCTTGGTTTGTCTTTAAGATCGAATATTGCTCTCTTTAATGCCACCCATGTGTGGCTACCCTCTACCAGAAAGTCACCGCCCTTGGGACTTTATTGCAATCATAAGGACTCTCATATCTACTTATTCATTATGAACATGACTGCGATTTGCATGGATTTTCCATTAATAGGTCTGCAACCTTGTCTTTTATCTCAAGGACTATTGACTAGTAAGAAAAATGTGTTTTGTTGAACCCATAGGAATTTTTTGTGAAAGTTGCAAAATTTTGCATAAGACAAAAAAAATTGACTTGCTTGTCTTTTCCAAAAATAGCCCCCTAATTCCTCTATACTTATTTGAAATTGAAAATTTATATATCTTTATAAAATAGAACCCCAAACAAGTAGCTAATATAGAATATACTATTTCCAAAAAGCGACCAAAATTGCATTGAGAAATACTACATTTAGGTGTGTTTGATAAGGTAGAGGCTAGGGATAATATTTGAACAAAAATTATCTAAAAAATGAATCTACTTAAGATATTCTCTAGTAGAACACAACTCCTTAGGAGTAGTTAAGAAATATTTTAGTCACTACATACGTATGGAAACATTACATTTTACCTTTTATGTATGGACTAGTCTATCATAAACATTATTTACTATATATTTTACTTGAAAATTTGCTTTAATAGTTTTCATTTACTCATTGTAGGTAGTCATGGGTACAATCAAATCAAATTAAATACAATTACAATTTTGAATATTGTATTTTATATCTTATAGAATAGAGAATTTAGGGAATGAAATTAAATCACATCACATTGAATCTAGATAATGAAACCTCATCACATTATATACAATTAAATCTTGTATCATATAAAATATAATAAATCAAATCAAATTTCTTCTCCACATTTATCACACTATATTAATTGGTTAAAATTTCTTATCAATAACATAATACTTTCTCATGGTTTCTCTATATAGTCGATACCTATGGTTTTCATGCAAGTTGCAACAATATGAAGAGATTCATTCTTTCCATGTTAGAAACAAGAAACTTTTATCATGAACAAGGTTGTAGTATGCAAACCTGCAGCATGCTCTTCATGACACTAATTATTAATAGCTGCCCTTCTTTGTTAGGATTGTGACTATCCCTTGCACAGTTGCCTTGTGTTTTGCTCTCTTGGTGTTTGATTTCATGGGTATTGCTCTTTCTTCAACAAGGACTATCCTTTGAAACATTTTCATGAAAATTGTCCTTTGTTTGTATCTTTTACAACACAAGACTATCATATTATTTAGCACTGTTATCTTATATTTGGATCATGTTATCAATTAAAGTGATTGTCCACTTTCTATTGAAAGTGGTAATCCTTTTGAATGGAATTTGAACCTAAGAAATTTGAGACTAACACATACATGGTGGGAAATATTCAACAATTATCTTGATGAAAATTTGAATTTTTAAGATCAAATTTTATTATATGAGGTAATATTTTCATGTTTCTAGAATTTAAATGTGTATTATAGGTTTGTTTGTTTAAATTTAAAGTTTTTTGCTTGTCACCTTCTCACATAGATCAATTGCAATCATTTTCATTTGATTTTTTCTTTTTGTATTTATGAACATTACTTAAATTTTTTCTTTTTTTATTTGTGAACATGTAGAATTCATCATCATGCTGAGCAAACAAGCAAAGACTCTAACACCGAATGAGCATGAAGCCGAGAATCCAAAGAAAAGAGAAAGAATGAGACAAATTCGTGAAGAAAACAAATTGAACACCATAGAAGAAGAAATTCCTATGCAATGTAAGAGAGATGTGGAATTAGCAATCACAAAGGTGCAACGGAAGAAAAACCTATGTGCAATGAGACAATTGAATCCCAAAGTTGGGGGTACGTCATCTACCACAAGTGAATTTGAATGCACACCATCTACAACATGTTATGTTGAAAACTTGTACATCATCATTCACATCTCTAGTTGGAGACACTCCACCTACCACATCTCAGGTTGAAGGTACACCATCTTTTACATCTCAATTTCAAGGTATGTCATCATTTTTATCTCCAGTTGAAGGTATGCCATCTATCCTCCCCAATATTGTTGGCATTCCTAGTGTTGAGGCAACTCTACCATTGCTAAAACCTCCTATAATTTTACATAGAAATCCTAAGTATTTGATTGATATTAATGTTACTATTTGGAAACCAATGGTTGATAAGATTCCAAAGCGTACTTGTTAAAGATATGCTAAGAGGATATGGAGATTATTTTTTGAGAAGTTAAATGAGACTAGAAGATGTCAACTATTTGTTGAAATGATGAGGAAACTAAAATTTAGGTCCATCATGAAGATTTTTGGGCTAAGAACATCAAATGATTCAAGTGAGAAATATATTGTAAAGAATCTAATGAGTACATATGAGAGTGTGAGTTCTACCTCACACATGAAATATAGTAATGCCACTTGGCATGTCATGACACCAATAATGGTAAGCAATCAAACCAATAAATCTCACCTCGTTACAAAGAAAAATAAAGCATTGAAAATAAGTAGATTGTCTCTAATGAGAGCCACGGGAAGGCGTCAAAGAGTGGAGGATCCAAATAACAATGAATTATGGGAATTATCAGGTAGATTGTCATGGAAAGATAAATCAATTGTTGAAGCCTTGAGATCCCTAATGGAAGAATTTTGGAATAATAACACAAGGGTCTTTCCCCATCAAAGAGATATTTTAAGGAGGATTGGTAGTCAAATCCGTGATCCACATCAAAAGCATTTTTTGGATATGACTCAAACACAATTTTTTTCCAAATTTCAAGAGATGTATCCTCAAATTAAAATTAATTAAAGATATTTTGAAATGGTAACACCTTTTTTATGTCAAAATAAATCACATGCATAACTTGTTGTTGTAGACTACATATTGAATTTTCTAATCATTATGGTGTTTATTGACATATATGTGTAGATTTTCATACTAAAAATGTTTTGCAAGAATGTAACATAAGGCCTTCATCTAGACCTTCAAGGGATTTCATATCTAGCATTTTATATGAAAGAGTGGATGGTCAATTTTTTACAAGAACTTATGCTTTGATGGAACGTGTGTTCATTGTGGTGCCTTGTAGCATTTTCCAATTTGTAAACATATGGATACTACACATGCAATTGGAAACAAAATAGTAGAATTTGGAAATATAAGATAGTGGCCTACAATCTAAAAGATGAGAAAGAAGCAACAAAGTTTGAATTAGTGAGTGAGAAGATTCTAGTGTATCAATTTATGGGCATTTTTGTGAGAATGTAGTGTATGATTATGCAAGGTATACACATAGAGCTCAATGGTTGGAATCACAATTCAAGTTATTCAAAGATGTGTTTCCACTTCATACCATCATTTTAGTTGTCAACTTTGTAGAGAACTACACACTAGATCCATAGAATGAGGTGCAATCACAATACTAAAATTCCACATAGGTTGCTATATTTGTGCATATAGCATTCATTCATGCAAGTGATAGTATAGAGGATGACAGGAAGATATTGAGTGAGTATCATTTTTACATTAGTGATGATCAAACACATTTTATAGAGTTTGTTCAAGGTTTATTTCAAATGTTCTACCATGATTTGGCTAGCAAGGGCATATCATATGGTCAAATAATTGTACATCATGATTTAATAATTCTCAGATGTTTTATTGGTTGAGCATGACGATAAGATCAGTGGTGTTATGCATTAGTGAAATTTCTCTGAGGTTGGGCATGGAAATGGGGAGCATGATGGTGAAGGAGCATGTATTAAAAGAGCCTTAGCACAAGAAGAGTTAAAGTACAAACACAATCCACAGTTGACAGATGAAAAATCTATTTTCAAATGGTGTAATGCTACAATAGGTCCAAGTAATGAAGGTAAGTCTTCAGTTCATAGATTTTTTTGGTTGGTAGATGATACTAATATTGCAAAATATGAGGATTTTCGTACATTGATAGGATCGAGTGAGCTACACTCTTTTAGCAGCTCTAATGTAGGTTCATGGAATATCCATATGCGAAAGACGATATTCTTTTGTTCTTCATGTATAGATCAAGCCTAGAATGAGTGTGAGTCAAAGGATTAGGTTGATGGATGGTGCTTAAGAAGGCTAAGCCCACTTGAGATGTATTGACTCTCGAAAATACTACAAATCATAGAGATGAAATCATCAGTTGACTTTGATCATGTATGAGATCTAGTAGAACTAGGTAATATATCTACTTGCATAGTTTACAAAATTCCTAATTTTATTTACTTTGTAGTATTTTTGTAATGCTAACTAAATTAATCTATTTGGATGCACATATCAATGCAAGGCAGGTTTATGCAGTTATTGTAGATGAAGACAATGAAGAGGGAATAAATTATTACTTGTGTCATTTTGTTGAGGCCAAAAAGAAATAAAAGGCCCTTGTTATAGATGGAGAAAACATAAAATATCCTACAAGGTCGGTGGTTGTTACTGGAACATGGCATAGAAGGTACCCAATTAAGAAGTTTGATGTCTGGCTATTTGAGGACTTTGACACACATTAGAAGATTCTTCATTACTCAAACTTTTTTGTGGAATCCAATGTTCATTTGATCAAATGTGGGGGTAGACCATTGAAAAAGAACTTTTTAAAGGTTTGTGAGTTCGACCATGACACAATAAAGAGTGGAGAAAACCTAGATGGTTCCTTGGATTGACTTGTAAGTATGTACATTGGATTTATAAAGTCATGCTATTGATCACTTTATTTTGGTTATTAAAATATGTATCATAAAATATGGACCTCCTTCAGGCTATTAATGTTGATGTATTACATCCAAGTACTTGTTCTTCCGCTATCCACTCTCATACACACACTTAGTTCCTTCAATACATACTCAATTCCTTCTATGCACTATCTATCATAGACTCCAATGCACTTTCTCCTTCATGTTAGTAGCCTATTTTAATAGCTCCTCCCAAAATCCTACTAAACATTTTATCTTTCTCTCTTGAACCTTCTTATCTCTATTTGCATGCCTCTCTTATCTCTATCTACATGCAATCTAGGTTATTATTGAATATAATGTGGGTACAATGAGATGGAAATCATCATTATGATGTGTTGCCATTAACTTGTGTTCTAAATATTATGGAAATGAGAAAATAACATATATTATCAAGTTTCAATTTTTTAAATCACATTATTTCATAGATTTATACCTCATCTTCATTCTAAATTAATCTAACACAAACCATATGTTTCATTTTTGACATTAAGCATGGATAAAATATAAACCTATTTATTGAGACTAACTTGTTTCAATATTTTCCTTCAAAAGCTTGTAAACATGTTGGAGGATTGGTTTTACATGTTTCCAACTTATTGCAATGTATAATTGATTGGTATATAGGGGGATGAGGAGTTAAATCCTTACTCTTTCTATAGTTTTCACCCTTTTAGAGTTTCTCTAAGGTAACTCTTGTGTGTATAGTTATTGTCATGTATTCTCTTTGTGTTTCCATGTTTTCAATGTTTCCTTCGATATTAATGTATTGCAATTGATATTTATACTATATTAGTGGTTGAATTTGCGCTTAATAGTGTTCTTGAGGTATTTTGAGAATAATTGTAGTAAGAAATCAATTGTTGGTGAGTTATTTGGGAATATGTCACTTAGTTTATGGATCAAGTGGTATTAAAGTAGGTTAGAGTTCTTGTTGATTTTGGATTTCTTAGTTTGGTGAAATTGTAGGGTTATACCCACTATTAGGTCACATGGAAGTGATAATTTGAGTGCATTTGATCCAAATTTTGGTACTAGGGAGTGGAATAGAGAGCATAGAACAATGGCTTATATAGAAGGAAAGAGATATATGGATGATGAAGAAGAGAGATATAAGTAGTTGGAAGAGGATGTTGTAGTGATCTCTAGGTCTATGGGAAAGATAGCCATACTTGAGAGTATTGTACATGCTATAACTTAGAAATTGGGTATAGAAAAAGAGTCAAAATTAGAGGAGCAGCCCAAGACAATTAATTTTGAGCATGGAGAGTCATCCTCAAGTGGAAAAAATCATATTAAGGTAGAGGAAAATATAAATATCCAATCACTTGATGGTTTGGTTATTGAGAGAAGCTTGGTTATTAAGAGAAGCTAGACCAATGAATTACTCAAATGGAGGTCTATATCAGTTTTAATAACTCGTACTCACAGCAAAAAATCTATTTTTCTTTTTTGAAGCTTTTCAATCATGCACTCACTTGGTACAAAGCTCATGCTACCTCTTTGCAACTGTGAATTTTCCAATCTCTAAATGGGAGGAATTGTATCACCAATTCTATCCCATATGTTGTAAAGTGGAGAGGTCTATCCAATGCCACTTTTTTTCCAAAGACAAGGCCAATGTACCCAAAAGTATACTAATGAGAGTCATAAGAATGTGATACCAATTGGTAAGGATGTGATAGATAGAGATGTGATAATGAAGTATATAAGACTACCTAGTGACCTAAGAATGATTGTTTTGATGGCAAACCAACCATTGATGAGGCATGTGCACAAGCCCACTATGTGTAAATTAATAATAACTCATTTAATCAGCAAAATCAACAAGGGAAGAACAAGGAATTGAAATATGGGGACTCAAGCAAGGGAAAAGGCAAGTGGAAAGGCAAAAATAATGTTAATATCAACAAGAAAAAATTAAGATAAGGATAAAGAAAATCATTTTTGCAAACTTTGTGACAAAGGACATAATGAGGAGGTTTGTTTGAAGCTTCATTTGGAGCTACACCCTTTTAAGAATTATTAAAATAATAAGAATATTTCTTTAGCAAAAAGGTAAAAAAATAGAGTGCATCCCTGATTTAGATGAACGATTGTTATGCACCACAATAGGAAAAGGTGCATGAATGGGTAGTGATTCTCAAGATGAGAAAATGATGAGTAAACTCTTCCACTTCAAGCTATAGCTCAAAGGAAGAAAGGTAGATGTATTATTTGACACTTGTTCTTAAGCAACTTCATTTCTCAATCTCCAATCAATGAGCTTGGGTTGTAAATTGAGAATAATTTGAGTCTTTATTTGTTGGGATGGTTGAAACGAGGCATATAAATCTTAGTCAACACCTGGTATTTCATTAAGTTTGGACTCATCATATACTTCAAGGATGAAGTGATTGTTGATGTTATTCCATTTGATGTTTGCAGCATGGTGTTTGGAATCCCTTATCTCTATGAGAGGGATGCAATCTTCTATAGGAAGAGAAACAAGTACAGGTTGATCAAAGGAGGTGAAGAGTTCATGATTAGGTTTTATGAAGAAAAATCTAGAGCTTCAATGTTAATTCCAGCTCAAGCAAGGTGGCTAATTAATGCATGTGGCAAGTTTGCATTGTTGATGTTGAAAGGTAAGCAATAGGAGAAAGTAGTTGAAGAGGAGAAAGTAGTTGAAGATAAGATGATGCACATGCTAGATACCAGCAAAGAGAAAATGGATATAGATGACCATAAATAGTGGTTCAACGAGCTCTTTGAAGAGCCAAAAGGGTTGCCCCCATGTAGGCTGATTGATCATGAAATCCAATTGTTACCCAATTGCTTGCTTCCTGATATAGGTTTATATTGGTAAATAATTTCAAAAGAAAATGAGTTTAAGAATCACCTTAAATAATTCTTACGAGTGTGGAGTAATCAGGCCCAACATCTCTTCATGTAGTTCTCCCATAGTGGTTTACCACAAAAAGATTGAACATGGCACATGTGCATAGACTATAGAGTGTTAATCAAGATAACAATGAAGAATAGGTATCTGTTGTGATAGATTGACATTCTTTTGGATCAGTTGCAACATTCTATATACTTTAAAAAGTTGGATCTAGAGTTCAAATATCACCAAGTGTGAATTGAGGAGGATGGCATGCAAAATCATATTCAAGACTAGATAAGATCTATTTTAGTGTCTAGTGCTTCCTTTCAATCTATGTAATCTATCCACAAATTTCATAAGACTAATGAATGAGGTATTACAACAAATTTAATTTATGTATACTATAAGTTGATTCATAATAACCCATCAATCATGCATAATTTTTTAATCTAAGTAGAGTATTACATTTCATCCATTACATAATTTAAGGAGGTTTAAAGAATTGTTAATTTGTGTGACTTGTGAAGTTAGGTTTGTACCCCTATGTTCATCAATTCATCATTCAATCTATGCAATATATCCATAACTTTTATGAGGCTTATGAATGAGGTATTACACTAGAGTTTACCGGTGCATGCAATAAGTTGATGCATAATACCCATCAATCATGCAACATTTTTTTAACATTATTCTAGTTTGTGATATATTACATCCTAGTTTGTGATACATTACATGGATAGATAATGACAAAGATAGACAAGATTTTGGAAGTCGTCTTTACATAAAACTATTCTATGCCTATGTAGAGTCTAGTTAAAGTGAGCTAGCTCCCAAAACAATCCAAATGGTTCACTAAGTAACAACTATAGATCAAGGTTTTGCACCTACTTTGTAGATAATGCAAGAGAATATTGCTTTATAAGGAGAGGTAATTGATCTAAGAGGATCAACTAATGCTGATTTTTATAGTAATGTCAATACCATTCTCATGGCTTACAATTGTTGTGGTAAAATTATGGTCTATTATACACCAACACAACTCCCAAATACTCACAATTTTGCTAAGATCATCCATCTATCCCCAACAAATGTGAAATACCCCAATAGTGGTGCAAATTACCCTACACAAGATAGGACTTGGAAATAACTATACTTTTTCCTATCTTTTATAGTTTCTAACATGGCTTTAGCAAGGTCGAACATGCCTCCAATGCATAATGCAAAGACAAATTCACATCACACATAATTGCATTGTTTCAAGTGTTGTGCTTCAAACATCAGATAATGTATCATCATGATAACCCAAGTGACACCCCTGAGACTTATGTTTCTCAATTCATCCACCAACACATTGCACACATCAATACATTGTCCGACAATCGTGAGATGATACACATGAAAATAGTTCAACTATTATAATAACCATCATCCTTCATGGCATGCAATCTATACATGCATGTAACATTAGAAAATAAAAGAAAATAAAGAACAATATATAAATAAATGACATTATAAAATAATAGCCATACATCTTCCTCAAGAGTATGCCATATAAGGTTGAGAAAATAAATAAAACATATTTACTATTTTTAATTCTATAGCAATCTCAAACTTTGCAATGCTTTGCATCATTAAACTTTCACACATACATACACACATAAATTTATCTAGATCTTCGTCCTAATAATAGTGATAAAAAATATTTGCATTAACCAAAAAGCCATAAGGCCATACAACGTTATATGTTGATAGAAAAATTCAATATATCCAATAAAGTCATATAGGATTGCAAAAAATCCATATGGACATAAAATGTCACATCTATAATACAAAATATATGTTTAAACATGTCAAATAGGCATACAACAAAGGAACCTAATACATAGTCACTTCCCACTAGGGGAAGGAAATAGATCATGAGCTGCCTTTGACTATCAATTGGATGGAGATGCATGCGATGCTGGTGTTTTTTGAGTGCACTCACTCTTCTTCTTCTCTAGACTACTTTGGATTCCCATCTAATATAATAAAAAATATAAACATTAATATATATAAAAATGAAATTATGGAATGGCATATAGCAGAATAATTACTTATCGCATACAAATAATCAATATGCTCATCCACAATAGGGGAGCGCTCATGATATGGAGTGGTAAGCCCCTATATCAAGCTTAAAGATAGAAATTAAATATGTGTATGATTACAATTTTTAATAATAGACCAATAAAAGAACAAATATAATGTGAAATTTATTAATCTATCGCATGCCTCTATCAAAGGATCAGAACTTGCTACTTCTATAGCAACACCATGGTCCATTATGGCACAAACATTAGGATGACTATTTGATGTCAGCATCTAAAAATGAAACAAATATTGTTCAATTACCAAAACTACCTAACATTGTTTTTGTTAGAATTGTGAAAATCCCCAAAACCATGGGCCACGGGATCAACAAACAAATACACCTTCCACACAAGAGATCTGTAAATAATATGTACAATATTCCTCAACAAGAAAAAGCTATAGAAGCAAGAGACTATAAAAAGATATGAAAGCTCGAGAGATAATTACAATGAGGGTTGAGTGTTATATAGGACCAAAACCCTAAAACTATAAAAGCACTCATAAGTTTAGCTTAATTGCATAAGAATAAGTTAGACTAATAATCAATTAAAGATTAATCAATTATTAGCTAATGCATGATTGCTCCAACACCCCCTTTAAGATGAGCTTAGGGAGTAGCTAAAAACCCTAAAAAGAGAATGCAAGATGGGTCCCGACAAACAAGGCTTGGTGAGGTACCCATGTACAAACAAAAGATCTCTCAAAACTAAAAAAAGGAGAAAACCACAGTGGGAGAAAACTCCTCTCCAAAAGAGAGAAAGAAAAATGAAGAACTGAAAAAATGTCCAAATCAAGGTGTGAAGGACTGAGAAGCCTCCAACCAAACAGAGTCCTGAAAAAGAGGAACATGTAGAACATCACTAAAGCATGAAGAAGTCGTAGATTGGTGTTGAAAGAAGACTGATATAGTGTTGAAATGAAGAACCTCCTCTGAAACAAATGATGATCAGGATCGAGATAACATGAATCTGCGTGAGTGCCCTTAATGACACTACTTGAATAGATGGAAAACAAAGGACAACATCTGTGAATCAAAGATACAAATGTTAAGATCAAGGAAACTATAATCTACATTAGTGCCCCCAATGAAACTACTCAAATTAGATGGAAAACAAAGGCAAACATCTAGAAGTCAAAGATACATGTGGTACATGAATCTACATGAGTGATCCTAATGATACTACTCAACATGCAAGTAAAACATGCAGGTACCAAATAGTCTGAAGAACATTGATCGTGAGAGAGACAATAATCTGCATGAGTGTCCCTAATAACACTACTCGAATTAGATGGAAAACAAAGGCAAACATATGGAACTTGAAGTAACAAACGGAACATGAAACTATATGAGTGACCAAAAATGACACTACTTGAAACAAGCAAGAAAACTACAAGTCAAAAATATAGGTATCAATAGTCTTTGATCAAATGAAAATGGAAGGTTGCCTCTAGAAATAGGATTTGAAGAATGTCCATATGGTAAGTGCTCCAACTCACTAAAATGCATGGAACCAACCGTTGATGTATGTTGCATCTGAAAGTACATTGGAACAAGAACTAAATACATACATCACTCAAACCACAAAACCAAGGAAGCATTAGCACCAATAGTAGAAATCCCCCCATAATGTTGAAAAGGGAGAGCCAAGAGAAGTACACTGAAACGATGTGAAACCAAGAAGTGCATGTAGGAGAAACAACCTGCAAATAAAAGGGTGTGCAAACTAAGACACACATGCATGAGGCAAGAATCACTGAGATTCACTGTTGTCGTAGAAGGGACACTCACTTGATAAAGGTGTGATGGAAAAACTAAAGAAAAATGCCAACCTCCTCATGGCACTTTATATCATAGTGTGAATACAAAAGGCACAACAAGATGTGCAAAATATCCAAAAAATATACACCAAAATAACACTTTTATCTTAGTGCATCTACAAAAGAGTATGTGTATGAAAAAGATTTCTACAATGCCCAAATAGGACAAAATACTAGAAATGTTAGAGTTTCCAATAAACTCCATAAAACCAAGATCACCTGCAAAACCTAGATTAGCCTTCTACAAGGAGAAAAAACAAAGATGCAAGAGCAATTTGCAAAAGATGTGCAAATAATATTATTGGGAATAATTAATTACATAAGATGACTTGCTTTTATAAAGCAATATGCAAAACCCTAAAGGTAAAACCTAATTAGGACTTAAGTAAACACGCTAGCAGGAAATACATATAGAATAGCGAAAAATGAGTCATCCCACGCAAACAAAAAGTTTTTCAGGAGTTAAAATATCCAAGTAATTCACTAGAGTGCGAAAACACAAAAACCTAAATAAAAATTACCTAAAGTGAAATATGGAAAAAGTGCATGGATGGCACTAAAGAGCTTTGAAAAATCTGAAAGAGGGTTCCAATGCCACTGGAATCGTGAAAAATAGAAAAATTGGTCAAAAGTTACAAGTTTGACACTGAAAACAACACCTTTGACTTCAATAGATTGTTGAATGCACCAACATAAAAATCAAGCGATGAAACTCACACCATTGGAAAGTTGGCAAAACTAGCTTGTACACCCAAAATATAACCAAAAGAAAAAAGTTCCTCACTTAAACCAAAGAAGGGAACTTGGGACCTTTGTCTAATCATCCATACGGATGATGTCAACATAACGTCAACAAAATATTCGTAAAATATTCTTTGGTGATAGAAAAAAATCCCCTTGAAAAAAATAGTGAACAGAATATTTTGGTTGAGATTCGCCATTAAAATTATCGAACGGAATATTCAAAGGAGTCTATAAGATTCCCTATGCCACCATAAAATTTGGATTTAAAAAATAATTAAAAAAAAGTTTGGGACATGTGCCCAGCTCCAAGCGCTTTTAATAGCGTTGGCTAGGAAGCGAAAGGTGCTGCTCAGACAGTTGTTGGAATCGTGAATGCCTTTAATCAGTGTTTCACAATGCTAAAATAGTAGGGGTCACCATCCAATAAGCCTTCTTTTGATCTCGTGGATGTTAAAAGTCTTTTATTCTATTCTACGTGACTGAGGCCACGGATTCTGCTCGGGACAAGAATGTTTTTGATCAGACTGTTGTTCGAGGTGATGTCTGTGTGATTGAGAGCCCTATTAGGGCTGTGACGAGGACGAAGATTATTGGTCTACCAACTTGTTCATAGAAACTTCAAGGAAATTTTGGAGAGGGTTTTAACTCCTCTGTTGAGGTACCCCATTTGCTTAGCATTGGCACTCCTGGAACTTCGGGCTCCTGTTCCACCCAAGTATTGCAGGCTTCCGGCCTGTTCCAACATATCAATTCTTCCCACGGATTGGCCACAGAGGTGCGTGCTATGTAGACTAGGGCTTTTTCTGTTGGGCCGATGCCGGGTGGATCCTCTCCCGACTCATCCTTGCATGCTTCTGATCTTTGCTTGGATGAAGCTCCTTCCGTATTGAACAGATCTTGCACCATTCTGAGTCCCTGACGATGTTGTAGACAGAGCTTCTGCTTACATAAGAAATACCCTCATTGGGAGATTCTTGGGCTTTCATCCGAACATTGATGTTGTCTAAAGATGGGTTATAAAAAGGTGGAGTGTGCCTGGTCAAATTCAGGTGGTTGTTATGACAAATGAATTTTTGTTTTTCTCCTTCCAATCTCTTGAAGAAAGCATCAGAATTTTGCAGGGAGATCTTTAGTTTCATGATAAGTCTAATCATTCATTGAAAAAATGGTCAAATCAAGGAAAACTTTAACAAGGTTTTTATTTAGGTTAGGCTCCCATGGCTTTCATTAGGATGAAGAGGTAATCTGTGGTATTGCCAATTCTTTTGGTTACTATTTATCTATCAATAATGTAATGAAATGTTTTTGTTTTTGTTTTTTTTGTTTTTAGATTTCGTGTGTTGATATTGATAAGATGTCAAACATTGTAAAATTATGTTTTAAATTTGATGTTTGGGAGCAAAAGTTTCATTACGAGGAATCCTCATAGATTTGCTTGAATTGCCATAAAGTTGGACACTTCTCCCATTCATGCCAAAGTATCAAAGACAAAAACCATATTTAAACAAAATGTATCACAAATCCTCTAATGCATGGAAAATATTATCATAATGTTGTGGAAGAGTGTTTTGATATAAAGAATGAAAGAAAAGATTTTGACATTGTTGTTATGAGTCTCCTTGGAGACATGTGGGGGTCTCTCGTTTAAGGACAAAAGAAATCTTGAAGCCTAGCTCTTCTTTAAAAAAATGTAAGATGGCTCAATTGTGTCAAGCTTTGACTCCACTTTAGAGTTCTTTGGCAAGGTTTGGTTATAAACATCCATGATTGTTGTTATGGTCATCCTTTTGTTGTGGCCTTGTGGTCTATTTCTAACAGGCCTCTCTAGTTTTAAGGCTCATTTCTTTGTTGGTTTTTGTGTCATGTTGTTGTTGGTTCTAGTCCTTGTGCTTTAGTCTCATGAAGTTGTTGCCTATTCTTATTGTACAAGGTTTTGGGGCCCTATCAAAATCCTCTTCCAATTCACAGCTTCAATCAAAAGTGTTTATCAAATAAATAATAATAATCTCTAAATCCAAGCTTAGATGAAGGCATTAAAGATTAAGACATTAAAGGAATCTAGAAGGTTGGGTATAATTATGGCAAACCTTTGCTCCCCGATCTATTTATTTTCCTTTTAAGGGAGGGAGGGAGGACCAACCACCCAACTAACTTACCCTAACTACTCTCTAACTAATGTTCATTTTACTGGTCTAAGAGGTTATATCTGAGGGAAAAGTGAGAGAATACGGTGTCTCTAAATCCAAGCTTAGATGAAGGCATTAAAGATTAAGACATTAAAGGAATAGAAGGTTGGGTATAATTGTGGTGAACCCTTGCTCCCCGATCTATTTATTTCCCTTTTTAAGGTAGGGAGGGAGGACCAACCACCCAACTAACTTACCCTAACTACAATTTGAAACCTAACCATTCTAACTAAACAACTAAAATGATGGCTAGTCATAATAGCAAACTTAACTTTGTCTATAATTACATAATAAGTTATTATTATGCTTATTATATATGCAAGTGGCCTAACAAAATATAATATTATAAATGGCTCATTCAAATATTGATACCATCTAAGTGAATATTCTAAATTGACAGTGGAGTATTTTAATTACTTTAGACTACCATTTAAAATAATTCGCATGAACTCCAACTCACAACATTAAATAATAAGACCACATATCATCATATGCTCACATCATTATGACCATGACTTTACCACATTTATTAGAGCATGTTATTCTAGCAAGATTGTTTCTATGATGGTCAAGTATGTAGCTTCATAGGATAATTTAATTGGATATCTAAACATGTGATTGTTGAAGAATGAGCTAAAGATTTATAGGCCACTACTTGGTTTAGAGAACTCATCGATGTCATATTGAGAGCAAGTCTACATAGAGCAATTTAATTGTTACTACTTATGGACCTGGATCTAGCCATTATATGCATGACCAATATGAAGCTTGGGTGAAGTAAATAGAGGTTCAAACTAATTGATTTAAAAAGTGGGACTAAGATACAATAAGTTGTGTTGTTTGCGACTCATGGAAATTGTATCAAGATAGGAGATAATTGTGTTGTTGAAATTGGGTATTGGATCAATATAGAAGCCTTGAAATTTTTTGATGGTCAAGTGACTCAATATTGTTTTGGTAAACCAAGTATCTTATTCTTTGTTTTCCATAGATATGACCAGCCATAATGGAAGGTCCTTGGGCCACTTGACATCATAGTATTTAGTAGACTCACCAATGCAACCCATAGGTTCAATTTTTTTATTGGAACTTCCAAGCAATCCAAATATTGAGTAATCCATACTTCAAATAGATCAAACAATGTGATTTTCAACCTTTTTAGAAATAGAGACAATATGCTTTAATTCCCTCTTTTTTTACTAATTAATGTTCAACTTGGCAATACCTATGAACTATGTGTTTAGTTAGGGATCAACCACCACCAAGCCTCTTGATTGGAGCTTACCCCATGTGATTATTCAACACAATCCTTCTATTAGATTTTGATTCCCTAATACTATCAACTTAGATATCAGAAATGGGTATAATTAGACCTCCACATTGATTGTAAAGGTTATTGTTTTAGGGTTTATAGAAATTGAATTCACTACAAATATAGAGAATATAAGCACATTTTGTTTGTTTCAAAATTTATTAGGCACAAAACTATTAAGATCAAGGATTTAGTGGTTAACCATTATTTACCTTTAAGAGTTCATTATATATAAAATTGCAGTTTATTCTTCCCCAAGTTCTTATTTGTTAGTTGCTTTATCTATTAAAGATATGCTTGTATCTCTTTAAAAGTTATTGACCATATTCAAGGACTACCTACAACAATTTATAGAGATTTATTTAGATCATTATATGGTGTGTTTATTATTAACAAGACTATACCAAACACAATAGAGTATCTCTTAGCATTGTTGCCTAGAATAAGGTCTTTCACTTATTGTACCTATTTATAATGGGTGGTTTTCACCCAAAGTAACTATCTAAGAGCAAACCTAGAAAAGGTGACTCACAATTACGAAGAGAAATTCTCGTGCTCTTTGACTACATATGTTTAGTAAAATAACTATTTTCTACTTGAAGTAGCATGGAAATATATAACTACTTACGAAAATCTCAATGCCTTAATGATCTTCTATTAATGAACTCCAAAGAAGTTGACTAGAGTTTTCTTCATCATTTTTTGGGAATGTCTATATTTCAAGATAATTGTAGTACTTAAAAATGTACCCTTTAATGGTTTTTTAACATATGGAGGTTGTGTACAGAAGTAGTTGTAAAGGAATCAATATGGAATAGGAGATTATTTGAGAAGTCTTACTTGGATACTAGTGAAAGTCCCACTTTATTATATGATAAAATTCATTTTTTTGCCAAAAAAATCATGTTCAACATAAAAAATAAAGCACATTGAAGTTTTTGGGCACTTCATTCAAGAAAAAAATTCATTAAGGGTAAAAGCACAAAGTTGTGTCACAATTTCTACCAACTAAATAGTTTCGAGCAAAACAATTTCACCCAAAACTACTTGGCCTATATGTGACACATATAGTTTCGAACAAAACCCTTTCAACCAAAACTATCAAATAAAAATTTTCCTTTTAGATTTTTTAAATGCGATTCAATTTACATGTAATTTATTGGGTGAAAGACTTTCAATTGAAAGTGCTTCAAGCAAAACCCTTTCGATCGAAATTGTCTATGTGGTTGCCTATGTGGCAACTTAACCCCTCTTTTGGGGAAAATTAAGAAAAACTTTAACTTCAACTTCAACTCTGAATTTCTCCAACTAGGGGTAATTTCATGAAAATCTAAAAATATCCTTTTGTAGATCTCAAAATCTAGAATCCTTTTCTTTAATATTTTGATTAGTTTTATTTTGATTTTCTTAAAATTTACTATAACTATGTTTTAATAATTAAATGTGGTGTTGATTAAAAATTATATATATACACAAAAAAATTTGAAAATTATGTGGTGCACTATAGGAGAGAATCATCTTCAAAAGGGTATAATTTGTTTTTTAAATGATAAAAAAAGTAGACAAAAGTTGACATCCCATGAAAACTATGACGTTCTAGTGAAGTTTCACTTTAAAATGTTATTACAAAAACCATGCACTAGATATTGAAGTTATCTAATTAGGAGAGAAAAAATAAAGAAAATAAAAAATTGTCTGCTCTTTTTTTTTGTGACATCCCATTGATCTTACTTTTTTATGAAATTTTCAATAGCTTGAATTCTGCTCTTAAATTTACAAAAAAAATATATTAAACCGTTTTTTAATTTTTTTAAAAATTACAAGTATATACTTCATCAAGAGTTTTACATTTCATTAGTTTATATCATTTCATTCGTTTACATCATTTTAAAATTCAAAACATAAAGACCATTTTTATGTGGAAAGAGTTGAGTTTTTTTATTTGTGTTGGTCATTTCTTTTATAAAGTGTGACACAACGCTATGTTTTTATCCATAATGAAATTACTCTCTAATTTTGTTAGATTGATTATCAAATGGCAGATATATTGTAATCATGGAGACCCAAGCTTAAATCCTAGTGGTCACAAAAGAAATCTCTACATAGTGCCTCTATTACTTGGCCTCAAGAATTGTCATTGAGGGGGAGTGTTCATAACAATGATACCTCCTAGTTGCTAACTTTGCATGTAAGACCTAAGTGCACATGTAAGACGTGAGCATTTGATAAGACCTAAGGGTACATGTAAGATCTACAAGAATTATATGTAAAACCCATGGGTATTTTAGATGTTTTATACTTATGTCCTGCATGCACTATGTATCTCTTCCTCCATATTCCTTCTTACATTTGCAAAATCATTGCATACAAGACCTACGAACATTGTATGTAAGCCTTATGAGCACCATTATTGTAATAAGGCCCTAGCGAGGCTATTTTGAGCAAACTCAAGCTTCAATAAGAAACTTTATAAGACCTCTTTCATACATCATTTTGAGAAAATTGGAATCAAAATTATGACAAGATTTATCATGTAGTTTGGAGTGCATGATCATCTTGAAATATATTTTATCCCTACCACATGTTTGTCAAAGAATTCTTGCATTTCTAAGAAGCTTCATCTTTTCTTTTTTAAAAAGTAATTGACAACATGAAATCCTATAAACATTAAAGGAGAGTGTTAGAGTATAATATTTATTAAGGCATCCATATTTAATTTTTTAAGTGGTCCTCTAATGTTTATAAGGTTCTAACCGTGTACAATTTGCCCCTAGGGATGATTTATAAAATGATATTTTATAAATAAATATTAATTAATTCTACAACCAAAAGTTTATAAGGTGAAAGTTTATAACTTTAACACTAATCCCTTGGATTGTCTTATATACATGCAATCATTATGAAAACATATGAAAAAAATGTGTGTGAAGCAAGACCACATAGAGAGCATATTTATACATTGTATATGCATGAGGCCATTAAGTGAAGAAGGGGAGGAAGATATTCTAGGTTTTTGTTATGTTTATATTTGTATAGACTTATTGTAAGTTTTTCAATTAAAAATTGTGCTATATGAAGTTTTTATGAGAAGGTTTTCTCCATATAAATATTGTGTTCTATATATATTCTATCTATTTCTACAACTCTCATTATTCATTTATTTTATTTTTATGGTTAGTTCCCTAAAATCATATTTTTTAACAAAACATAAAAATGATTAGATATAACAACATTATTATCATATTCCTTCTTTTTTAATGGCAATGCGAGTTGCTATTAAAAAAAAAATGCTTCTACCCTAGATACACCATGTAGGAAAAGACATAGCACCATCTTATGGATTTCAAATGAATTCTTCCAAGGACTAGCCATGATGTCTAATTTCAAATGGACTCGTCCAGGTAGCATCTTTAGTTGCTTTCCCCTTCCACTTCACTAGATACTAACAATATTTTGTATCCTTCATTCTCCTAATGACTTCGGAGTTGATGATTGAGTCAACTATCTTTCCTTTTCTTGTAACTGTTATCTCCAATTTGGAAGTTTCACATCTGAACCATCATCATCTTCACATAGTAGGCCCTCATGGAAAGGCCTCAAGTAGGCGAAATATGCACTCCATTCTATAACTCGATCTCATAGGCATTCACTGAAAATCACTTCAATACCTTACATGATCCAATATTCATTCATTTGAGTATACAGCAGTTCCTCTTCAAAACTCTCTCATTCCTCAAATGTGTGAAAAACAAGTCACTCACCTGAAATTGTACTTTCCTTATTTGCTAATGACATGTCACATCACTGTGTTTGCCCTCTTTTTCTCCTTAGAAAGGAGGCTTCTATCTATCACATCTTTAGGTATGCACAACAAATGCTTTTGGGGAATTTTTGACTCTTTGAATCCCCAAAATTGTTGTTAATGCTATTTGACAAAAAGTCAAAACCTAAATTGTAGAACAAACTATAGGTTTGGCAGAGCCAATTACCATAAATTGTAGAACAAATTCTAGACTTGGCAGAGCCAATTCCTTAAAAACAATAGATAACCTGACTCTTTAGGAAGCGATGAATTCTTCCAAAGCCATTATCAGGCAAATGAAGAAATTCTGAGAACATGATAATTTCCTATAACTGAAATCCGTTGTACTTGCATGCAACCCTTAAATGCAACATAATCTTAAATTTCAGTACATTCAAATAGAAATCATCAAGAAAAAATGAACATGTTCAAATTAGTCAAATTTAGCTTTGTGAGAGCTGGCTCGAAGTACTCCCTGACTTAATGATTATTTAATTCACAAATCCCTGAACACAATGATTTGAGAAATAAGTAAAAGCCACTGGTGAGAGGCAATTTTCTATCCAGTACAAATCACTTTTTCTGTTATATTAAAAAACCTATTATACTAAAGGTAAACTATCAAACCGACCTTCAAATTCATGAAGTGAGTATGCTTGTAAGAAAACATGCCAGCAAAAATGCTGAATTTTATAAATGGAGTAAATGACCCACAACTAAGGACACATAATTTGTTAGCTATGACGATAGTCATACTAATCAATCCAAGACTGTTATTGCTAGCAGTAGAGTGTCTATTTAGTTCATACGATCCACCTCATTCAAAACTGTCAGCATCTCACATCTATAAAAAACTGTTGCTATAGATGGAGGAGCATTTCTTGTAGTGTTAATTCTTTGCAAATGCAGTTTTACCAGAACCACCCATTGTGCCATTTTTTTCATTCTGCCTGCTCTGTAAGATTGCAGTGTAGTTGTTTTAAAGTCCTTTGCAGTCTCATCAAGTCCAATGGATTGTTTGACTGCCTCTAGTAAAATCAAATTTATCACCTTCAATGCAAATTTCACAATATTCTTCAACAGCTTCCCCTCATCTCAAAACATCTACAACAAAATAAAAAACAATTAAAAGAAACATAGTTCCAATAGCACAAAATGTATAACAAAGCAAATGAATAAGATGCAGGATGTGATGAATGGGGAAGCAGATACTTACTCACCATGAAGCAATTGAAATGAAACATTGAGTAGCTCTTTTTTCCATTCAGCTACCTTTCTGCTCAAGTTGTAGAATTTCAAGGCTAGGACAACAGTCTTCTTAAAGTGATATCTTGGACAGTCACGTCTCACTAGATCAAGATGTATGACCTTGACCGCTTCTTCAAAAGCCAACTGTTGGATCGAGCATTCAAAAATCTCCAATCTTTGAAGATTAATCAGTTGTAGAATGCTTTTGGCAAAGACTTCACTCCTAACCAAACTAGATGCAGAGAATCCAAAATATTTAGATGCGCCCAGACTCCAATGAAAATTTCAAATGGTAGGAATCAGTAATTGTTAAATGATTCAAGCAAAATAAATTTTCAAAGGAGTCTTAGCAATCTTGTGCTCAAAATTCCTTAGGAGTTTAGCCTGCTCCTCAAGAATGTTCTCTTTAATTTCAGAAAGTACAATTTGCTCAGTTGACCAATGCTGTATATCCATAATCTAGCTTCATACACATGCAATGGTTTAGGGACTTCTGATTTGTGATTTGACAAGGCAATTTTTACAATTGCTCATCTTCCAATAACTTGAGATTCTCATCACTAACATAAACTTGAGTTTGAGATATTTTGATAAATCAATATATTGTACAAATGCTAACTGCTTACAAGAAACTGGAAACATCTTCGACTCTATGCAGCTGTCCCAAAAAAAATGGCATGCCACATGTAGGTAGTGATGATAGCATTGCACAATTCCATAACTCTAGGTGCTCCAGTGACTTAAGAAGAGAGAAATCTTTAGGCAGACCTCATGATGGAAAACTCATATATATCTTTTTCAAATGCTTGAGATATCCAACTGAAAGCAGAAACCTACGGTAATTTGGACCCCAAAATATAATCAGCTTGCTAAATTTCAAAGGAGGCTACAAATAGTTTTTGTTTTAATTGAAGACACAATAAAAGAAAGAAGACACTTAGAAAAAACACAAAAGAAAATACTACTGAATGTATTAACCTTCCATTATTCTTCCAAGTCAAGAGCATGATAAACATCTAGAGCTCAGAATGAAAAAAGCATAAACACGAAGCGCATCAAATCAACTATAACAGGCTGACACAAAGTTCTGATGCCCTTCAAATATCATTGACTAATGAAAAGTTACAATCCAGGAAGGTAAATATTAGAATCACCTGTTGAGGATTTGCCATGTAATTATGTGAATCTTCTCAAACTGGAGGTGATCATACATTATGTTGTTCTGCTGCTCAAACTCAACACTACATCCATTCCATGATAAAATGGCCAAACAGTAATAATTTCCAATGAAGAAACAAGCTGTTTTTGAAAATATCCCTTGCTCTTCTTCATTAAAAATGTCATAACTTACTTTCAGCCTCTGTTTAATATGGGGATGAGAATATCAAAAGTTCTTGAACTTTCCAGATAACTGTCCTCCTAATACCTTGAGAGACAAGGGTAATCCATCGGAAAAATTCAAGAACTCTTCAACAAGATCCTCAAATCCCTGTGATGAATAGATTTATATCAAAGCATGCCAACAAAAGAGCTTTTTGGCATGATATGTATATAATCCTTTCATTCTATACATGGAGGAGATGTGGTGCAATTTTAGGACGCCAAGTTTGCCATTTTTGACAGTAATCAAACTGTCATTTCCAAGGCTGTCCTTTGTTGGCATTAGAGCATCCGGTTGATCCCCATGATCCACATCATCCAGATCTATGAATAACTCTTTTGCCAAAGTAATTTTACTAGAACCGCCCATTCCCAAAACCACCACAAAATCAGAGATTGCAGTGTGAATGTTATGAAATTTATGTAGATCTTTAGCTAACCCTAATGGGTTTTTTTCCAACATCCTCATCACAGCAACCACACTACTACTCAATAGCATCCCCAAAACCACCCCAAAATCAGAGATCGTAGTGTGAATGTTATGAAATTTTTGTAAATCTTTAGCTAACCCTAATGGGTTTTTTTCCAACATCCTCATCACAGCAACCACACTACTACTCAATAGCCTCCATTCATCAATATTTACAATCCCAAAACGAATGAATGAGATCTGAGATGGGATAAGATCAAACTTCATGCTTACCTTTCATCTTGAATGAAATGGAGGTTCCGATATCACCATTTTCCAACTCAGGTTCAGCACTTAGTTATATCTACCTTCCTTTTTATGGGGTAGAATGCCTTGACAGCTAAGTAAACGAGTGGATGAGAATTGTTGAGGAAGCATCCAGGGAGCCTCTGCTTTTAGGGTGTATGAAAGCACTAGGCAAAAGCCCAGACATACATAAAATACAAAACGGTATCTTGTGGATAAGATTTCGACTATCCTCTTCGCAACTTTTGTTGGCAAAATTATTTTCTCTGTCATACAATGCAAGTTAATTATTAACATTCTGCCAATCTCTTTGTCCCTCCGTGCTCAAGGGGAGAGGCTGAGTGGGGGAGGTTCAAGGTTCCACTCTCCACCTGTGGTCTTAATAGTTGTAAAGGAATAAAATCTCTTTAAATAAATTTTCAATTTATTTATTTTTTAATATAAATGTACGTTTATTAAATAAATTTAAAGAAAAAGTTTATAATTAATCTAGATCTAGTGAGTTGTGATTTGATAATTGTAATAAATATTTTAAAGGGGATAGATGCATTTGATTTTGGTAATAATGATGGGAATAAATGTTGATGTTTAATATTTCAAGCAAAATATTTTAGCAAATATTATTTAAAATCTTCTACAAATATTAGTATTTCGAACAAGTACATTTTGGATGTAAATATTTTAATTAACTCTTACAAATCCAAAAAAAAATCCTTATATTTACTTGATAATGCTAAGCCTTAATATTACGAGTTGGGTTCACAAATAAGATAAGTTGTAGATTTAAATGCTAACCCAAATCTAACAAATCCATATTACAAACATTATTTTGTATTCATTGATACCTTAGATTCAAATCAAGTTCACAATTATAAAATAATTGTAGATTATTTGATACATTCAATGAGTCGATAATCTATTACAAAATGCTACTACATTGGCAATAACACTAAAAGTGAATCCTTTACACCCATAACCACTTGCAAGTTAATCAAACTCGATATAGTAGAGATTCGCCACCATGAAAGCGCAAATATGATCCCTAAGTGAGATCATCCTTTGATGTGTGGCAAAAGAGTTTTTGTCCTCTAATTGTTTGTCAATTTGAGAGTTTTCCTCTTTGAATCTAGATTTTCAAACACAAGTGCTTAGAACAAGTTTTTTTGGTTAGGTTTTTTGTGTAAGTTTTCATAATAATACTCCATGAAGACTCCAAACCCTTAATATCCCTAGAAAGAATATTAATATTTGTATTAAATCCCTCAAATACTAGAATGGTATACTATTGAGGATGCCCATTCCTACCAAGTGTCATTTTCCCTTGGATCATGCACAAAATCACGTCCACATTTGTATGGTTGTATTTGAAAGGTATGGAGATGTGATTTCCACAACTTGCAAATGTTCTTTCCAATAATGGTGCAAGATCCAATGGGTTTCAAAACTCTAATAACTACATTAATGGTAGCAAAGGCCTCTTTCTCTATCTTAGTAGCTAAAGGTACATGTAGATTCATGTCTTGGAGATTAAATACTATTTTGGATGGAAGGGAAACCTTTTTTGGAAGTTATGACCTTAAATTGAGTATTAAAGATACTATGAGACGTGCCTAGAGGTAGGTGAGGTGAATAGTGAGAAATGATAGGGATTTCAAATTTCAGAGGTTGGGGATTACAAGGAGCTCATTCCATTAAGGAAGGGAAATGAGAGAAATTTTGAACAAGAAGTCCTGAAAAGATAGGATAGTAGAAAGTGTTACCTGGATTGGAGATGAATCATACATTGTGTCATGTTTAAGGTATGCCTACACCTCCAACATCAACAAGATATATAATAGAAGTTACTAGACATCAAACATCAGAGATGCTTAAGAAGAAGTAGTCAGGTAAAAGAATGAGTAAAATTTTGACTCCAAAGAGATGCATGTAGTTATTGGAAAATTTTGATAATTAGGCATGACAAGAAATGAGTTCTTGGGTAAAGGTAAGGCTATAAGTTCAAATTTGACAAAGTAACATAGTAAAAACATTGAGTTGGGAGTCAAGAGTTAGGGATGACATGATAAGGGTAAGGGAAACTCCAACACTCCAATGATGAACAAATAAGGGTATGACAAGATGGACAAGTTTGAAAGTTTAGCAATGAAGGGACTTGAAAAAAATTGGACTTATATAGAAAGGTGTGTTAAGATGAGGAGCTTCAAAACTTTGATGACTAACAAACACTTAGAAGACTAGATATGCCTCCAACGTAGAGACTTTTGGGACCTTAAATAGACATGAGGGAAAAGAAAAGGAAGACCACACACACAATATTGGACTAAGGAAGATATGAGAAGTAGGAAATGGGCATTTTGGTCCATAACATAAGTTATCATAAAAAGGAGACATTGCATATGTTACTTAGAATCTAGTTATCAAGGTACATAAAATTAATACTTATAGTTTGATGAATGTTTTAGGTTTTGTATAATTTAAGAAATATGTGTGGGTCAAATATGAGTCCCTTGGAATTGATCCCAAAAGAGCCATATACATGATCTATTGTGTGAAAATGAATTATGAGTCAGGGGATGATCTGACAAGTTTTTTAGCAACGATCTCTTCATCTTCACCCTCCATGTGTCTAAATTTGTCAAGGTGATATTTACAAGCACCTTAGATTAGAGTGCTAGGGTCAATTTATCCTAGGTCAACCCCCTATTGAGATCAACTTTATAGTTATGAGAAAATGATTGGAGATAGCATGCACAAACTTCTAGATTGCCTATATGATTTTGATCTAGATTAAGATTCTTTGTTGCTTAGAAAATAAAATGTGCTCTAGTGATTTCTCATTGTAGTCACATATGATTTTCCTATATCTAATTGTGTGTTAATGGCACATTGAATGTCATAAAAGAATTTTGCAAAATCATGTGTCTAGTTGGCTCACAATGATAAGTGGAAAAAGGTAGGAGTTTTAGAATTTAAACTTTGAAATTGAATTTTAGGGTCAATCTTGAGTCACTCATGATTGATCTCAAGGAACTTGGGTTGATATAAGATAAAAAAATAAAAATAAAAAGTGGTATTTTTGAGGCAAGGATCAAATGTGTTGATATAGATGTGTGATTAGAGGCTAATAAATGATGTATAAATGGAAAACGTATAGAAATTATGCATATAAATACAAATTGGATAAGGTCAAATGAATATGAAATAAATAAGAAAAGGTATAAATTTAAGATCCAAACTATGTACAAGAATGTGCCACTTGTCAATATATAGTTATATCAAAATGTTCCATCAAAATGGGCCCAAAACTAATTGGGAATTGGCATGGGTATGTTAGTTTCACCATTACAATAGTTGTATCTACTATTATAAGTATATATAGTATTGTATTATGGACTTAAAAATAATATTTTATAAAATTAATTGAATCTCATTAGATATCAAAACTATATTACAATAAACATCTTATTACATATTTTTTTTATATAATTAGTTGGATAAAATAAGGATCAAGTCTAGTTAATGAGAAGGTTGTGTTAAAGAGGTCCTTAATTATTTGGTATGGTTGGAGTTGAATTAAATCCTTATATAAATTTGATTAAATAAATTTATCTGATCACTTGAAACTTTAGGCATCCACCATAGATAACCCTCATATATGATGTGGACTTAAAATAAAATAAAAATTATATTTATATATCTAAAACATAAATTGAAAAGTTCAAGGGAGTAAATATCTCGCATAAATATCTTAGATAAATTAATAAAACCGTAATGATATATAAATCTAATTTAGGATAATGATTTGGGACTAATATTGAAATCAAATGTGAAATTTAAATAAATAAATTATAATACATAGTTAGATTTTGGAGATGGAAAAATGATGTTGAAGATATCAGGAATCAATGTCATTATTTTAAAAATTTAAGGATTGGTCATATGACTACCTTGGGATCTACAAAATGGTTGTTCTTTAATATGGTTTAGGTCTATTCTTATATATTTGATCTCCATGCCTACAAAATTGAACTATGCACACGCCCAAATTGACATGGGCATAGGAATGAACTAGTAGAAATCTAGCTTTTGGAATATGTTCACCTTAATATTTTGATGTTTGAATAATTGTAAGGAACTAGTGATGTTTACAATGATCATTTTTTAGTGGAAAAAACTTTAACAATTAGAAAATAATTCAAATTAAGGCATGCAATTTTGGCAAATAGAATGAAAAGGTAAGTGTCCAAATTTCTAGCAATTTATGATAAGCTATCCCAATGGGTGTTAAATTACTACCTTATTATTTATGAATCATTTGCATTAGAATATATTCACCATGATAAGGAATTTCCTAAATTTATGAGGCATGTTTCAATTAACTAACATATTTGCCCATACCATTAAAAATGCACCATGTATAGAGGCCCAATTTCATTTTTGTCCTTATAAATCCACCCTATTGTTGGGTTCATAATATTTGTGAGATCACTACTCACACTTTTTTATCATGGTCCTAATAGCCCAACATTTGCATCCACCACTCTATAATCAGGAAAAGTTTGCTACATATTTTATCCACCATTTTCTATTTTGATAGGTTTTGTCAAACTTGAGTTCACATGAGTACAATTAGAAACATCAATTATTATTTTACACATTTTTCTCTCAATTAGGATTGAGTTTATTCTTTAATCTTTACGTTGTTTGAAGAATTATGCGAAGAATTATGTTTTGGACTCATGTCTTTGGTTTCTTCTATATAATGCCTACTTCCCACCTATAATTCTATTTTTAGTGAGCCATAGATAACAAACTACATGCATTAGCAAGTTAGTTATAGACAAGTGATAATTTATTTATTTTTTATAAATATAAGATTCCTCATATTGTTTTATATGTTTCGTTTCATTGTTAGAGATGATATTGACTAGTGATACATCGAGGTCCTAGGGATCTTTTTTATTTCTTTTGCTGATTTTCTTTCATTGTTGGAGATGATACTAAAACTATTAGTGTTGATTAATTGATGATGATCTTAGACATGATATTTTTTTTAAAGTTATAATTCATAATAGTTCAGTTTAGAGAAGTGGAAAAGTACACTTATCAAAATATTGAAACATAATCGAAAGGAAATTTGTAACCATATAGAACTATTTACACACAATCCCATGACATAAAAATCAAGCAAACAAGTATTCAAAATCCACAATGAAAAAGAATAGACAAACATACAATAAAGACGACACAACTTGAACCCTGGGAAAATCTCCATAAGGGGAAAATCCAATTTCCAAAAGCATCCACACTCAATGTATTATCCCATGAAAAATATTACACTACATTTATAGATTCATCATAGATACACCTAAATCATTTAGCTCTCTACATGAACTCCATGTGAAAAGATGAGAATAATGTAACCACACATCCTAATCTGAAATGCTTCATATCATCTCATGTGCAACCTACAAGAGATACTCAATCTAGCCAACCTCAAAAACTACTCATGTGCTTAATTTTATAGAAATAAGCTTTCACAAAACCACCAATTGGTAATACATAAACCATGTGAATAATATAATGAGCTTACAAAGCTATTTCCCTCTCATTTAATTTTTGGTACTAAATTTTCCCAATAGTATTTAATATTTTCTCAGTGTGCAAACCCACATTAAATATTTATCCCAATGTTATATAGAACACACCAAGTATCCTCGAGAATGTCTAACCCATGTGATGCACACATCCCTAGGTCCCCTAGGTGAACCATAATTAATATTAATTTTTACATTATAACATTATGCAAGGTGAAAAACACACCTTTTCTCAATATTATTCCACTTGTATGCATTGTATAAATGGGTAGAAGTAAACTCAAACATCGATGAAACAATCTTTATAACCAACATGTACCATCAAGACATCCAAATTCTCCATGTGCTTCATCAAGATACTTGCAATAGTAACCAAGGTGGCCACCATTTGAAACAAGAACCATCCATCCTCCATCATGCCAATGCACAAAAGATAAGATCCAATCCAAAGTTATGTCACACTAACTATCATGTAGAAGCAAAATTCTTATATCAAGTTGATATCTAAACACAAACACTAAATCCAATAGTAACAAATATGCCTTAATAGATGTCAAGAATAATCACCATATCTATGGAATAAGAACCATAGCTAGTTTCTAACACATCCAACTAGTCATACCTCAAAACTAAAGTATATAAATCAAAACAAGTAAAGCCTCACGCCATCAACATATCTAATCCAATCCACACTCACAAGTCCACTATCTTGGAAATCCCACTGCTTGGGTAATTTCAAATATAAAAATGATCAAGTTATCTAGGTAATATCCATTACCAACACTTGTTACGAATAAGGTGTATTAACCTTTGATATCCTAGCATGATTAATGATTATTTAATGTTGATATTATATTATTTGTTGCCTAGTATTTATTTAATCGATGTCACTATGTGAGAATTGACTTGGAGTAAGTGTCGGCCTTATATAGAAAGTGACATGGAGATATGCATGTTGAACATATGTTGTCATTGATGTCAAAGGTGTGATGTCAAATGTGTTTCCTAAAGGGTCAACAAATCGGTGAAAATTAAATGTAATTACTTTTGTAATGTCATGTCTGAGAATGCGAAATCAGGAAGCACTGTGACAAGTGGTATTATCAGTTTCAGAATATTAATATTATCATTACTAAGAAAAGGAAACTTGTGAAGATTTTTCGTAGTATGTTTTTAATATCATCTGGTATCTATAACAGTTGTTGGAGGTAGTCTAGAAGTGTTTGTGGTAGTGTTTTATGGTTTGTTGCTCAAAAGAAAAACATGCATTGTATCAAAATTTCATCATGTTTGGCTCTGCATTCTATCGTAGTTGAATTTTATGGCTTGCGATTTGGAAATAAAGTAAGGTTACTTATGATGTATCAGTTTCCAAAGTTTTAGAGGTTGAGCTTTAGTAGACAAAAATTTAGAAGTAATAGTAGAATATGTGTTTATCGATTAATTGTGATTTGTGTATGTATGTTTGCATTAGAGAAGGGAAGTGTGCACCATCTAGAGGAAGCATATGAAGATAAAATGGGACCAATTTAAGACCTTGGAAGGAAGTGCATGAAATATTTGATTTAGGACCAATCCGACTACACATTTCATATAATTTTGTATTAAGAATTATCCTTGGGCAACATGGCTAATTGTGGATGGTGTTAAAGGGTTCTAGGCTAACATGAGATATTGTTAATATGTTGGAATGGGTATATATAGTAAACCATTTTATGTATGACAAGGATGTGAGGTGTGTGTATTTACTTTTGTATGAACTAATATGTAAAATGATATGCGAGTAGAAAAAATAAGTTTGGAATGTTGAGCGAAATTGAGATATCTTTAGAGGATGTATTCGCATATTAATTCAAGGCAAGATCAATATTATTTTGTAATGTTATTGTATTTGAGTTGATGCTTAGTACACATGCATGTTAAGTGGATGCCTTGCATGTGTAGTGTTGCATGTGACAAGTTTCAATTTACACGTTGCATGTTCAGTTTGCATGTGTAGGATAAGAAAGGAATTTTACATGTCAATCTTCTTGATCTTGCATGCATGCAGTAAAGAGGATGATGCTATGTGGTTTTACATTGTAAACTCATGCATATTTAGGTGTTGTATTTTTGGGATGGATAATGACTCATTTAGAGGTATTGTTATGCTACCAAATTTATTCTAGAATTGAATCAACACTTGTGACTCCTGAAGGAGCTTGGCTATGAGAATGTATTGTAACCACATTGTTTATAGTTGATACATTGAATTGTGCTTTTGGAGTGTGGAATTTTTTCTCTTGAAAGGGTTTTCCTCATGTATATCTTGTGTAGTGTATTTTGCATGTACTTGTGGTGAATATGTTTTTCTATTCTATGTAATTTGTGAATCATTGAATCATCCTTGGTAACTTGTAACTATTTAAAGTTTGTTAAAAATTTGCACTCTCTCTCCTCACTAGATTGGTGTAGGAAGTATTTTTGTGTATGTTGCTTCCTTTTAGTTTGTATCAGAGTCTGTTCAATTTTAGTCCCATTGTTGGGTAGAGGATTTTTGTACTGATCTCGTTGAGTGGGATCTTGTTGCAGAGAATTTTGTGACCTAATTGTAGGAAGGAGATGAATAGAACATATGAAAGAATAGAGATTGAAAATTTTAATGAAGGTAACTTTGAGTTGTGGAAGCTCAAGATAGAAGACACACTTGTAGACTAAGATCTATGGCTTATTGTACCTAGAAAGATGAAACAAGAAGATTGAGATCTGATGGATCAAAAGGCTAAGGTTCTAATAAGACTCCATTTGGCTAACTTCATGCTTCTGAATGTCAATAAAGAGAAAAATGAAAAACTTTGGAATAAACTTGCTCAAATTTATTAGGCTAAATCCTTGGTAAATATTTTTTTCTTGCAAAAGAAAATATATTCTATAAAGATGGAAGAAGGAGGATTTGTCATAGGTTGTCTAAATGCATTCAACATGCTTGTTGCCTAGGCAAACTCCATTGGTGTAAAAATGGAGGAGGATAGTTGCATTCACTTTGTTGAACATTTTCATTGCCAAACTCATGGGACCACCTTGTCATGGCCATTGGGAGTACCACTACCACCTTCAAGATGGATGAAGTGGCTACATTGTTAATTTTTGAAGAGATACGAAAAAAATCTTTTGAAATGGATAAGGAGGCCTTGTTGTTCATGAAAAATAAAGGGAGAAAGGGAAGAAGGACACAAAGCAAGAAATATCTAGATTCAAATCCCATGGGAGATCTAAGCCTCTTGGAAAGTTCAAGATGAAGTGTTGGAACTGCCATAAATCTAGTCATTTTTGTAAATAGTGTAAGGAGGAGAAGAAAAAGAAAAAGAAGAACCTTTCCAATTTTGATTCTGATAAATTTCTTCTCAGGATGATGCAGATACTTTTTTTATTGCATTGGTAACACATGCATTGCAAGATGTGTGGTTTATAGACTTAGGTGCTTCCTTTTACATACCTCACATACATCTCTAGTTTTTATCTATGGTTTTTCTATGCAAATATATGTGATTGTCAGTAATAAGTAATGAGTAGATTAGAACATACTTTTTATTTTAGTAAAGATCATACAAATTTGAAATTAGGAGTGTACAAATTTAAGGGTGGATTGTCAAGCCTTTTTAAATTTTTTTAAAAACACATTTTTTTCTTTCTTTCTTAGCACCACAGGAATTACATGTAATTAGTGTATGTTTTTTGCATTTTAAAAGATGGGAAAACATATTTTTTTGTTACATAAGACTAGTATAAGCTAAAGTAGGGAGAAGACAACTATAAGGGAAAATACCACTCATAAACAATTTAGACATAAGAGTTGGAATCCAAAATAATTAAATTTAATTATAGAAATTTAAGTGAATTTAACTGTGATATTTAATTTGAGGTTTGATGATAGAATATTTTACTGAATATTTCAAGTATGTATTCACCAATACATTAAAAATCATGAATCTATAAGAATGAGTGTCTTAGAATCTATAAATATATTGTTTAATTTTGGTTTAGATTTGTACGAGCAGGAAAATTGAACTAATGCATGGACCTCAACATGTACTTGCAAGAATGAATTAGTAAAATATGATGACAAAAAGTACTTTGTCTTGATCTTTTGATGTATAAAACACAACAAGAAACATGTAGTGTTTACAAGCATCTTTAGGGAATTTGTTGAATTGTGAGGGTCATGTTCTCCTTAAACAAACCCTTAGGAAAATCGATTCAACGATAATGAACCAGAAACAAAGACAACAAACAAGCATGTAGTATGCCTAGGGTAATAATGCAAGTTCAAATAATACAATTATAATGCTTTATGATATGGCTATGATGCTCTCATATGAATGCTTTCATGATAATCCTTTATTATCTAAATGAATATGCTTAATCCTTAAATACACCATTCTAGCACACTAGTTGTAATAATTCATGCTTTAGTTGACTCATAACAGTTAGTACAAGAGAGAAACATAGAGCCCACATTAAAAAAAAACAAAACAAAACAAAACAAACAAACAAACAAATTTAAAAGTTTGGGGTTCGAATCTACAATTGTATAGTTGACCTAAATAAATTTTGTACCCATAAATTTGAATCAAAGTGATGAATGGTAACTACAATAATATACAAGAGAACTAGATGGTCTAATGATATCAAAGTAAAGAATGGTAACTACAATATACAAGAGAACTAGATGATCTAATGATCTAAAATGAATTGAGGTCACCCCTTTAAATATAACACTATGATTCACAAACTTAACATTTTTGCATGTCAAGTTGGCACACAATGGTCACATAGAGAGGCCAAAATTGACCCTAGCTTTGAATTTTTAATTTTTAAAGTAAAAGGATCAATTCTGAAAGTGCAAAATTGATCTAGACCACTTCCATGACTACATATCTAACTAGGAATAGAAAATGGATAAATAGAAAGTGGATCATTGCTTGTAAAAAAAGTGCAAATAGAATTAGATAAAACTAGACTTGGATCTAGATTGTGTTTCTATTGTTATAGCTCTGATTGGGTAAACTAAAGGTTAGGACCAATCTCTAGAAAAAAGTGCAAATAGAAATAAATAAGATTGGAGTTGTGTGCCCCCTCTTGATTACAAATGTAACATTTATAAGCTAGTTATAATATAAAGATTAACCAAAATGAATTCAAAAAATGAAAAGTGTGATGTATACATTTTTCACCATTAAAATTACAAAACATTAAAAAATAAAAAATGTTACATTTTTAATTTTTGAAATTGATATAAAATTGTGACATTTCAACAATATTTAAATAAAAAAGCTAATGCAATGCCAATCAGATAACCATTAAAGAAATAATAAAATACTTACCAAAATCTAATAAGATCTGGAACATAAAATATGCAATAATTAAATATTTCCATGTCTAGCCTAGATATGCGTTGGCAAATCATTAAAAAAGGTTTTGTTGCCCTAGAAGAGTTGCTAGTGGTAGACGGACAACACAGGAGAGAGAAAGAGAGAGAGAATGAAAGTGTTGAGAGGTGAAAGTGTGATGATCAAACCCTCTGTGGGTGGAAATCATCTGAGTTGTAAGCTTGTTCAGCTGAGCAATTTGGATTTAGCTGCATATCCCATGTACACCAAAGTGCTATACGCTTTCCAAGCTCCCACTCCGACCACAGAGGTGTTGAAGGAAGGACTATCCAAGGTGCTCACAGAGTACAGAGAACTGGCAGGCAGATACACCAAACAGCAGTTCAATGGCCGCCTTGCAATCGATCTGAACGACGAGGGTGCCCTTTTCATAGAAGCGGAAGCAAATGGCAATGTAGCAGATGCGATGCCGTTCCTTCCCTCCCCATTACTCCTCGACTTGGTTCCCCCAACACCACCTGGGGTGAAGGAGCTTTTACTGGTACAGGTAGGTATCGCATACATCTCTGGTTTTTATCTATGTTTTTTCTGTGCAAACATATGTGATTGTCAGTAATAAGAAATGAGTAGGATAATAAGTAGTGTGATATTTAATTTGAGGTTTGATGATAGAATATTTTATTGAAAATGTCAAAAATGCATTCACCAATACATTAAAAATCACAACTTTATATGAATGAGTGTTTTGGAATCCATAAATAGATTGTTTAGTTTTGATTCAGATCTGTGTTCAAGAAATTGAATTAATGTATAGACGTCAACATGTATTTGTAAAAATGAATTAGCAGAAATATGATGACAAAAAACACTTTGTCTCGATCTTTTGATGTATAAAGCACACCAAGAAACATGTAGTGTTTACAAGCATCTTTAAGGAATTTGTTGGATTGTGAGTATCATGTTCTTCTTAATCAAACCCTAGGACAAATTGATTCAACAATAATGAACTAAAAATAAAGACAACAAACAAACATGTAGTATGTGTAGAGTTTATCGAGAAGAATCCTTGCAAGCAACCAGAGAATATAACCCCCACAACAACCCCATAGAATAGTAGGGGCCTCCCACCCCACAATATAAAACCCAACCCAACCCATCCCGTCTCCCCCCTCCCTTCGTTGCCCCCTCCCCTCACCCCTTGGGAGGTAGATTAGTTGTTGGGTGGGAGGTCTAACTATAGTTCCCGGCTATGCAAACAAATAATGCAATTATAATGCTCTATGATATGGCTATGATGCTCTCATATGAATGGTTCCATGATAATCATTCATTATCTAAATGAATATGTTTAGTCCTTAAATACACTAATGTAGCATGCAATTTGAAGTAATTCATGCTTAAGTGGACTCATAATGGTTATTACAAGAGAGAAACATAGAGCCCAAATTTAAAATATTCAAATTTAAAAGTTTGGGGTTCAAATCTACAATTGTATAAGTGACCTAAATCAATTTTGCACCCATAAATTTGAACCAAGGTGATGAATGATGTTGTAGAACCATAAAGTTATTTGTCGGCTTTCACACAAAATACACCATCTTGTAAACTGGTGAATGCATAAATGATAATCTAAATGAAGTGAGCTCAAAACATAAAGAAAAAGGGCATATGTAAGTAATTTTCATCATTACATTTTGCACCTACTTTGATGTGCATGTAAACTATAATCAATATACATGTCAAATTAAAATAAATAGTTTGAAAATTAAATATTTTTGAGACATTCAAAGGATATGGATTTTCTCAAACTATACATGTATGGTTGATCCCACAATAGCATGTCTAGCTTTTTGGCCAGATTGGGACATTGAAATCAGCATTTTAAACCAAAATTTCACCTTCTATCACTTGTAGCAACTAAACTATTCAAAATTTGAAGATGATGTGAACTAGTATTTTTTGAGATTTCCTATGTAGATTTTAAATGTAATTTAAAAAAAAATAAAAATTAAAAAAGATTTGTGAAATTTTTATGTAAGTTTTAATGACTTGGTTTTTATAGTTAACAATACTTTTTAAAAAGCGTCATTTATTTAATATCATAGAACTATAAAAAAAAAGATAAAATTCTAAATTCGTAAACATAGATTGATAACACCAATATCTAGTGTGTAGATATTTTTTATAATTTTTTATTGCATATTGTATTTTTATTAATTTTTAAAGAGAGACTAATTATATTAGGCATATTTTCCATGTTGCATAATTTTTTCTATATATATTCAAATTAACCTTTTTCTTTTAACAAGAACATCAATACCCTATGCATAGATCTTTTTAACAATTTTATATTTTTTTTAATGTTTTTCATGTGTGTGGAACAAAGACTTTGATGATTGGTCAAAACCTATGTTCACTAGAAAATAGAAAATAAATAAATAATCATATAAAATATATTCAAAATTACACTTTTTGGAAAGCTTATTTTGAGGGCTATGATCCTGCAACAACCTCCTATCATGTTGATTTTATTTATTTGTCCAACCTAAGATTTGAAACAAGAAAATTGAAAAAAATCTAAGGACCAAGTTGGAGAGGTCCATCCAAGGTTCTAATGAAGGTACCATCATTTGAAGGTATCAAAGATGTTTTTTTTAAGGTACCTTTGAGTGAAGGTCCTTTCCATGACCTAAAAACATTAAAATATTAAAAATTTGAATAACCTTCAAATGAAGGTACACTTTTGTTCAAAGGTAATTGTCCAATACCTTCAAATGAAGGTACCTTGGTTTGAAGAAATATCTTTGAGCAAAGTTGTTTGTTAAAGTTTTTTCTGCCTTGCAAATTTTCAATGTTCCACAAGTGAGACATGCTATTGTGGGTTGATCCATATGGATATCAATCATATTTTCTCCTTTTCATGAGTGCTCCATTAAAAACATACAAAATAGAAAAAGTGTGTAATGAGTAGCATCTCTCACATTCAAAATATGTGATAACTACAACTTGCTTGAAAATAACTATCTACAAAAATAACTAAAGTGTTAGAGAAGGGTAAGAGATTTTGTTTATGCAAAATGTGTTAAATCTCTAATTAAGTGAAAAATTGGTAAAAGGTTGTCTTCAATATAGGAATGACTATGAACCTACCACTACAAAACATCTCACAAAAGGAATGTTAATAATACATATGCACTCCCTCCAGTTTCTTGCATACAAAGGATCTAAGGAATTGGAGAAAAAGGTAAAAAGATATCATGATAAAGAGATGTAATCATGGCAAAAGATATCACGATGTTATAAGTATGTAAGAACATATAAAAAATATTTGATAATGAAAGTACATATAGCAAGGGAAAGACAAGATGTCTCCCAATGTTTCCTACAATCAAGGAAAAATAATGATAACCATAAATACCAAATAAAGATCATGTAATTGTGACTAAGAGGTAAAGGATGTGAGCATGATAATGGTCATAACATAGAATCATAAGCATGATAAGCATCAAAAGGCATCATACACATGTAAGGCATGTGATTATACGATAAGCATAAACATAATGGCATAAGATGTGTGTGATAGCCATATGGAAACATGTAAATTTTATAATCATATAATATGTTAGCAACATAAGACGTAGAAATGACAATCATTATGATAAAGATAAGCCTAAGAGTTAGATTTCATAATAAGTATAAGAACACCATGAACATGTAACTTGGGAACATATAAACTAGCTAGGAATACTAGTAAGCATAAGTGTTAAACATGGAACATGGGGAGATATAGGAACATAGCACATAGGAAAGAATAGGAGTTAAGCATCATAAACATAAAATGCAAGAAGCATAGAAATATCATGAATAAACATGTAACATAGGAACGCATAAAATAACAACTTGGAACATGTGAAATTATAAATATAAAACATGGAACATAGGTTCATATACAAATCAAACGAGGAAAATAAGAAAGCATAGGAGCTAATTATGGAAGAATAAAAAAAGAAAGATAGCCCAAAATGATAAAGAAAAACATAAGACATAATATAGGTGGTAAAATGAGAATAAGATATGCACAAAAAATATTGCATAAATAAAAGACCAAGGTGTAAGTACATACATGGTAAATTCATTAATTAGGAGGATCACAACATGCATGACATATGCCAAAAAAAAAAAAAACTTCAGGAACTGACACAAATGACACATCATATGTTTGAATTCACTTGTTTCAACATCCACCATTAAAGTTGTCTTTGTGTCATCCATATGCTAACTAAGAAAATGCAAACATAACATGATTATAATCCAATAAAATCATAAAATTATAAAACATAGCAAGTAGTAGGAAAGATAGGTGAAATTATTTTACCAACGATGACATAATCATTAAGTGCATCTATAATATAATTTAAAATGTATCATTAAAATCAATGCCTACCATGGGACTATCCATGTCATAATGAAGTGCATCCTGAATGAACAAAAATGTGATGTATAGATGTCAAATGCGATGTAGCCTTGGAAAGAACCAATTTAAAAGTTATATTATGTACTTTCTCTCTTGTCTCATGTGTGATCTTGTTGGTTAACCGTTTTTTCACTGCAAAAATTACCAGACTCGTCCAATGGGCAGCAACAAAATGCACAAACAAATGGAGAAATCATTATGAAGTAAATGATTCCCCTCTGCGTTTGAGAGGGGCAGCTCCCTTGTATGATGGGGTTTTGGATTTTTTAGTACTTTTAATAGAAAGTACAAAAAGGCAGGAAAGAGAAAATAAAAGAAAAGAAAAATAAATCATGCTGTGAACATGAGAAACACAGCCTGAATCTCTTGAATGAAAGGTGAAAAAGAAAAGACTAAATTTATCCAAAATTAGGAACACAAAGACTCCAAATCACCCATATGCCAAGAGCAAGTAAAAGAGATTATGAACATATAAAAACAGATTAAACATCAGAAAAAACCACCCTCCATGAAGAAATTTTTGACATAAGAACAACAAATCCTTCCTATTGAAATCAGTTCGAGTACAAAGACTCTTCTTCCCCTTCTACAAAGCTCTCTGCTTTTCAACAAAGAAGATCCCCTTTTTTACAAATAGAACTTTCTTTTATATCTTTTTCCCTCTCCCCTTCCTAACTGTTTGTTGAAATACAAATTATCTCTTTATTTTCGAAAACCTTTCAAATTCCTATGCCTCCTTAGGTTGAAGGAAGTATCCTATCCTAGTCCCTTTAGCATAATAGACCAATCCTAAATGGCTATAAGCTTTATTGTAGCATGGGTCATCCTGATTAAGACTTTCTGCTTCTTGAATTCTGGTTTTCATAGGCACAGATTCATCCACAGATCTAGATGTTCCTTCATTGTTGGCCTGCCCTTGAATGTCATTCTCAGATTGAGTCATATAACAATGCACTGGTTAAGGAGTTGTTGATTCCTGTCGCCTGGATGGGTCGAGTCCAGCTGGTGAAAAGAGGTCAATCAATAAATATAGTTGTACTTGCTCATCAACAGACCTTGTGCCAAGCCTAAAAATCATCTGATAAACACTAGGTTGCAACTTCCAGACCCTCAGTATTAAAATGAGTGCATGCAAGAGGATCCACATATTTATTGAAAATTTTCTTGTAAAATTCATTATACTCCTCTATAGAGACACTCTTTGTGTTACTCATCCAGACAGGCTCAGTTTCATTGGCCAACTCCCAACCTGAGTATTTATCTGTAACAATTTTTGTTTTCTTTTCCTTTTGCCCCTCCGGTGCATATGTCAAAGAAAATAGATGCCCAGAAATCTTTGTGTATTGAATGTAAATATAAATGCCACTTCTATAATGGAATCCCTCTGGCTTCTTCATAAGTAGAGATAACACACCTTCAGGATAAGCCGTCGCCTTTAAAATTTGCACTTAGTATCGCCTGGCCCTCGGGGCAAGCAATGCTCGTAAGATACATCCACGTCAATTTTTGAATCCAATCGTGAGCGAGGAAGAGTAGAATGGAGTGAAGGATGAGAAAAATGTAGACAATGATGAGCATTGAATCCTGTTAATCTATGCAGAGACCATGGCAGAGAGAGGATGCTCCGTCTCGATAAAGGAGCGGCCAGTGTCAAAAATTATGCCTTCTAGCCTTCTTTCACCTCCATCCTCAGCAAGAAGTTTGCTCCCAAAGATCATCTGTGCAGGTCCCATATGGTAGTATCTCATGGGTGGCCTGCCAAGCAGGGGAACCCAGGTCATGGACGAGGCAGGCACAAGATCATCACTGATAAACATGTATCCCCCTTTTTTCCTCCTCCAGCAATGCAAATGCCTATGACATTCTTGACGAGGCATTACTTTTCCCGTTGAGATGGAAGACTTGCTGTACCGCTACTCAGAACTAAAACACCATCTGTAGTTTGTATCTGTTTCAATGAACCGCCTTGCTTATATCCATACCCAAATATATAACTAGGCTTGATGACAATGCCATTGGTGAGTTTTGTCGTGACACTGTCCATAACAAGAACTCCCTTAGAGAACCTATTATCAACATACTTAATATCATAATAACATTTCTGAGGACCACTCAGAGTCATATTTGTCATGACTTCCTGCCTGCACAGTTACACACGGAGGATCCTTGCATGATAGCACTGAGCGTGATTGTGGTTTGTACCATTGATGGGGTTTCTTGGCACAACTTTGGCAGGGAGCATCACACTGAACCTGTGTAAGTCACTGCCAGTGTCTACATCCAAAAAAAACATATCTTGGGAATTACCAATAAATGCAATCACATACTAAATCCCATCTGGTTAAACATTGCCTTGCACATTAAATAAGGTAGTCTTTGCTGCTGCTTGTAAACTCCTGCCAATTCTCTGGGTGTCGTTCAACTAATGAGGAGACCTCAGATTGTTCATTCTTGACATAAATTGGGTATACATCTGCTACTCCCCAAGATCTCATTTTGAAGTGATTTTCAGGTTTTGCTTTTGTTTAGTTAACCGTGCAACAAGAACAGCAAAGAAAGTAAAAACAAAACAGTAAAAAAAATTACAAAAATAGAGACAAGAAATTGAGACAGTTATTTAATGTGGTTCACCATTAAATGGCTACATCCACAATGGAAAGCAGGTCACTCTGTTTTATTGATTAACAGGAAACTTAGTTACATCGTTTTCATCATTCTAAAAAGGAAAACTAAAAATGAATTATCTTCAACTCTTCAAGCAAGTGAAGAGGTATAGGAAGAGCAAAACGAAAGGGCAGTGATGGTTGGACTTCACTTCCAACAATCTCCCACTTGAAGTCCAAACCATACTGCTGTCCCCACTTTCCTTGAAGCTTATTGTCACTTAATTACAATACCAAGAGAAGCTCTGCTGAATTTTAGCCTCGTTTGACACAGATTTTGTGAAGACATCTGTAAGGTTGTAATCGGTATGAACCTTCTCCAACTTGAGTTTTCCATCTTCAATGACACTTCATATGAAATGATATTGAAGCTCAATATGCTTAGTGTGATTATGAAAGATGAGTTCTTCGCCAAATGAATAACACTATTGCTACCACTAAACATGTTAATGTAATTATGATTGCATTTTCCTAAAAATTAATGATCCTAAATGACCTAATGTTATGTCCTTAAATATAAATGCTAGATACACAACCCAAGACCTCTCACACACAATTTGACATATAATGATCATGTTTTAGTAAAGGGCTTGGGAAGTGGAGATTTGAAATTCAAACTAAGAGGATTAAGTCAAAAGTATGATCCAATCCAAGGGACAAGACTATATTGTGCTTTATTTTAAGGGATGAGTATATAGGTGCAATTTAGTGAGTCTTGTTATGAGGTGGTGGATATAGCACATCTAGGTAATACGTTTAGATTTAAGGTTGATTATTGCACCAAATGACTCAAATGGAAATTTAATTCCATTATTAATAAAATTTATTTAAAATGGCATAAAATAAGGTGTGGAAGTGCAACATATTCCATTTTATCATTTATTTATCATGAATAGTTAATGATTTATGATATTCTTAGCATCTTAAAAAATTTCTTAGTCATTCAATTTTATAAGTTTGAAAGGTTGAATATTAAATTTTTATCTTCATTGGAAAATTTTAATAAATATAACTAAAACTCTTTCTAATGTTATGGGAGGGACTAAGAAAAACTATACATTTGAGGTTTTAGCTATAATCCCCACCATTATTACAACACCATATTGTCATCTCACCCTGACTCCAAATCCAATATAAATAATATGATTAAATGAATATTAATTTCTTGTTTTTATTCATCATGTAATAAATATATTTGTATATGATAACTTTTTTTTATTAATTTTTTAAAATACTTTTTATAATAACATTTGTGGATGCAGCTTACTCGATTTATATGTGGAGGGTTGGTGATAGGTATAGCTCTTCATCATCATGTTGCAGATGGTCATGCAACATTTATTTTTGTCAATTCTTGGGGAAAAGTTGTTAGAGGGGAGAGTATTCAACAACCTTCTTGGATACATGATAGATCTATATTAAAAGCAAGAGAGCCACCTCAACAAATGTTTGATCATTATGAGTATAATGAGTATAATATCATAGCCCATAAGAAATCTCCAATACAGTCAATTCGATCCACAAAAATATTTCATTTTGATGGAATTTTTTTGGATGAACTCAAGTCAAAGGTAAATCAACCTTACAAAGAAAACAAAAAATACACTACTTTTGAAGTACTTGTTGCCCATTTGTGGAAATGCATTTCACAAGCTCGAGGCATTGATGGGGATGTACAAACAAAAGCTAGCATTCCAATAAATGGAAGAAAAAGGATAAATCCTTCCATTCCTGAAGAATACTTTGGTAATGTTGTCTATGAGTCATGGGCTCAGACCACTGTGTCTGAACTCATAAATGGGTCTTTAGATTTTGTTGTAGAGTTGATCCACAAGTCAATTACTAAGGTGGATAATAATTTTATACAATCAGCTATTGATTTTTTTGAGCTAAGAAAGGAAATAGTAGGGCCACTAGAACTTAATGATAATACTAATGTGATAGCCACAAGTTGGCTAAAATTTCCTTATTATGAATTCCATTTTGGAATGGGAAAGCCAATGTATGTAGGCCCATCAATGATCCGCTCTGAAGGCCTTGTCATCTTATATGATTCATATGCCAAAGGAGGGAGTGTAGACATTATGATTTGTTTGTTGGAACCACATATGACTATATTTGAACAGATTTGTTTTCAAATTTGAATACAAATCCCTCACAATAACATCATGGTTTTAAATATTTATGCAAGTATTATCTTTAATTAGCCAATGTGAATGTAAGTGTTGTAGATTGGCTTTGAATATATACAAAAACATGTATTATTATTTCAATTACATTGTATATGTTTTCAATATATGCATTTGCATTCCTCAACCATTTTTGGGTTAATATGTTGATTTTTTATTCTAAAAATATTATTTATTGCATTTTTCTCCTAAGATTGTTTTTATAGCTATCCAAATAATATAATCAATTAAATTTCATGTTTTTTTAAAAAATATTTTTTGTAGTTAACCATTCATAATTTCTATCTATATTTAAGATAGTTGTATGATCAAGACCACCTCTTTTTATATCAATTATTAAAAATACTTAAGAATCAAAATTATTTTTTTCTATAACATTATCTAATATGCTCAAAATTATTTTTGGATAGTATTCTCCATCCTTGTGATTTTTTTTAGTATATTAAAACTTATTTTGATACATGCAATTGGGTAAATAATTTTTTAGAAATACTTTGAAATGGATGAGACTTTATTTTTCATCATACTTTGCAATCATTTGTGACATCACAATTATCTCTCCAAATCAATTTGACAAAGTTAAAACAAAAATTACAATATATATTTTTTAAATGAATGTAAATGAGAATGAAGGTACATGACCTATGTAATAATAAAAAAATAGTAGGTGATGTTCTAAGCTCCAACAATTTTTTTATAAGTGCATTGGTACTAATGTTGTTGGGTTCAATGTCATCCTACTTTATTAATGGGATTGACCTTGTAAAGATTAATGGTGATCTTTGAGGGTAATTTAATGTTCTTTAATAATTTGGAATGAATCATGCACTTATTGTTAATGTCTATGGATCTATAATAATGATAATTTAATTTTAAAGAAGGTATTATTCTTCAATATCTTTAAGGAGTTTTAAAATGATAAAGTATCAACTTAAATTCTTATTTAAATTGGAATTTAGTATAAGGAATATAATCATGAGGGGTTACAAGGATTATTATGGTCTTGGAAAAATGAAAAAGATGCTTGTATAAATTTGAAATTATAGTTCTAAGATAAAATAAAAAAATTAACACTTTAAATTTCTAATTATGCTATATGATCGTGAAGTTTAAATTTGTGATAATTTGTAATATTTTTTCAAAGCATGTTCTACATTATAGATTGTAGATACTTGATTATACATCTAGAATATAAATGCAAGGTACTCAATTATTAACGAAATGCATGTTTTGATTTCTAAACAGATAGTATCCATTCTAGATTGTGAAAATGGTGGAGATAGAAACTAAATCTTGCCTTAGCTACTGAAATGTTAATCTAAAGTCTAACCAATAATTTTAATAAAATAAACTCATAGATTCCTATCAACGAGAAAATATGGAATTGCAATAAAATAATAAGAGGAAGTTGAGGTAATACAAGTGATTTATAAATCTTAGATAATTAATCAAAACTATTTTTTAATATTGTATAATTGAAAAATAAAATGAATTATGAAATAAGTAGTAATGTGCATTGTCTATATAATAAAATTGCTCTTCAAGGACTAACTTAAAAGCTTTGTAAAGTTAAAAATTACTAAAATTATGATATTGACAAAAGTGAATATGAATACATTTTAGTTTAACTTGTTTTGATTAATGGGAAAACAGGTTTTGAAGGGACCCAAAACCCTTTACAACTAAGAATACAAACTGCTGCCAAAGAGAATAATCAAATGACCACCAACAACAACCCAACAACCAAAAAACACAATCATATGGGTGCTTAACTAAAAGTAAGATAAAAGACCACCATCAGCACTGAACAACAACACAACAACAAAACAATCTAAAAGAAACTAACCCCCAACAAGAAACAAAAAGCAAGAAAGAAGAAGCAACACTAATTCAAGCCACTCAGAGTATTGGCGACCTTAATCTGTTGGTTCTTGTGCCTCTCGACCATATCTAGCGGCTCTTTCTTCTTGGCATCAAAAGTTTTCTTCCAATCCGCCAATCCTCTGCCAATAGGACCTTTGTCATCATCCTTAGTTGCTTTTTTTCCCTTGCCCTTGGTTGCATGCTCCTTCTCCATAAGCTCTGAGAAGTAGACCTAATCCTCCCTGAGCTCACTAATTTTCCTGAACAGGACTTCCAGGGAGTCCACACTATTCTTGACTGAGATATGGCACGCCTGCATTAACTTCTTGATGTCCAAATTCATGCCTAAAACCTTGGCTTTCACAACCGCCAATCTATCCTCACACAAAGACTTAAAATCATGATAAGAACCCTAAAGGTCCACCATTCTACCAATAAGAATGTCTGGCATAGACCCTTTCAGACCATTCTTCAAATTCTCTTTTAAGCCTCTAATTTTAATATTAATTTTATTGAGCTCTTGAAGAGTCCACTTAGCCAATTTAAAGGTAACAGTGGCCCCAACCCTAGCCATATTGAGTAAATCAAACATGGAAGTAGCATCATCATCTAGGTAAGAAAAGTCTTCAAAAAGAGGATTTACCTTCAAGGGCTCCTGCCTGGCTTTGCTCTTCTCCACATTCTCCTCACCCAGACCCCTAATTTCCTCATCCTGTTCCTCCTTGGGTAGCTCTTGAATGGGAGAGTCCTCAATAGCCACCGTCTTTTCATCAACATCCTTTTCCTCACCAACCACGCTAAGGTCCTTGACCGAAACCTCAGAAGCCTTGTTCTTTAAATTGGAAATTCTCTTCGACAACCTCCTCGGTTTATCGACCAAACCCTCATCATTGCCCTATGTCCCCACCTTCGAATTGCCACCAATAAAAACTTTACCAACAACCACCTCCACAGACTTGGGAGAAGAATCACCCGACCCCACCTCTGTGTCCTCACTCTTAGAAAGGGCCAACCGCTTAGGCAACCTATTACACTTTGCACTAGCCACCTTCCTCTTCTTCGAAGACGTAGCCACAACTGCAGGGGAAGCATCCTCCTCCTCGTTCCATTCCTCATCCTCTTCTGAAGAGGAATTTGAACCCGACGACCCAGACAAATCACTAACAACTTTTTCCTTTCCCTTAATGGTCGGAGCCAGGATGAGAGCCTTGACGTGCTCCATAATAAGAAGGGTAAGCCCCTCATGGAGGACAGGGGCCCTCCTATTCTTTAGATGCGCATAAACCGAGACCTCCAAAGAAGAAAATGGGAAAAAAGGAAATGAAATGAACAAACCATGACGAAAGTGGTTGAGGAGTGTGAAATGGTGACCGAAAATAACCCTAAATCTCCCTTCTAGGGTCACGTAATGCATCGTGACTTCTGCAACATTTGCCCATATTTTCTTGAGGGAAGTTCTATCATAACCCCAGCTCTCCAATTTGATTAACTGCTTCCTCTCTTCATCTTTGAAAAACTAAACCATCGCTTCTTCATTGCTTTTTTTGTCCTTAAAAAACTTCCTACCCACAGTCGGCATACCCGTAACAATGGCAGCCAAATCTCCATTGACCACCTCCAGACCTTTAATCTTAAGCTTTTGGTTATGCCAGGAAGAGACAAATTGCGCCAAGGTATTAGGGTCATGCCTGTGCAATCTCTCCAAGAATGGAGTGAAATTCCCATGACTCAATATACTCCAGAGCTTCTTCTTTCTTCGAATGTCACCACAAGAGTGCAGCTCGATTCGACTCCTGTCGCCACCCATTGCAACCGCCACAAAAATCACATAACCCTTGCAAAAACAACTCAACTGAAGACCAAAGAGCTGAAAATTGCCTACAAAGCGTGCAAACTGAAGGCAAGTACAAGGCCATAAATGATTCAACACCTTATCCCACGCCATCATTCCTTAATAAACTCCTAGCTTTCTCGAGAAGGATCGATCCCTCCTCCCACAAATGAAATTCATTTAGGTTGACAACCTCGTTGGCAAAAAAATCTGCCAACGAGTTTCCTTCTCGGTAGACGTGAGAGACTCGGGTCTCATCACAAGATTGCAGCATAATAATCGTATCCTTGATAAGATGGTCAGCGTTCCAGCTTGGAGGATGGGTGCCACGTAGATAATTTATGATGTTCATAGAATTGCCTTCCACCCAAAGTTTGGAGTATCCTTTGCTGATGGCATACTTAACACTTATGAACACAGCCTCCGCCTCCACGCAATGATTGGTCTGTGTACCCAATGGGAGTGCCACCATGCCTAGGAGTCTTCCAACATCATTCCTTAACACCCCCCCACATCCAGCAGATCTAGGATTCCCCTTCGCTGCCCCATAAAAATTAATTTAACCCAACCCAAAGGAGGAGGCTTCCATCTAATATTCAATCTAGCAATAGAGTTTGGCTTGGAATTCACAATAGGAATTGAACTTATCTTCCAGTTAGAGGTCACCAACAGCTCATAACTAGCCAGACAAGTCGACGGGACACCCTGAGGAGAATCAGAATGAATCAAAGCAAAATTCTCAAGAATGGCTCAACGAATCTTGATAAAAAGACTGTCAACCTTAAGCTTGGTCTCCTGAAAAATCCTGTTATTTCTCTCTTTCCATAAACCCAAAGCAATGTGCGGAGCCATGAGATCCCACAACCACCTTAAAGTGGAAGAAGATGAGGGGCGAGACCATTGATCAAAAAACTTAGCAAGAGAATCCAAAAAAACCCAACCAATGTCCCAAAGATTGAGGAATTTACTCCAGAGAGAATATGAGTAATCACATTCAAGGAGAATATGAAAGGAATCCTCACTACTAGCTTCACACAAAACACATCTTTTCGGAATTGCAAATCCCCTCTTACAGAGGTTGTCTTGCGTAAGAGCTTTACCTTGCATAAGCAACGAGAAGAAAACATTGATTTTGGGAATCAACTTCTTATTCCACAGCTTCCCCCAGAAAGGAGGAGAAGGGGGCGCCTCCATAGAGCTTAAGAGAGTAGACGCCATAGAGAAATTTCCGTTGGAACAAGGGGCCTAGATGACTCTATCCGGTCTCAAGAAAGAAGGAATCCAGACCTTACATAAGAAATCCTTCAGAACCTTCAGAGACAGGTCCCACAATTTGAAGTTCTTCCACTCCCCATCAGCAAAATAATCAACCACCTTGGCCCCAAAGAAGCGCTTACACAAGGGGACAATAGGGGGTGCCCAAGGAAGACAAATAAGAGGGCAGGCCCCACACCAGACATATTCCCAAAATAAAATATTTGAACCATCACCCAAAATCCATTTAACACTTCTAGCAATAAGATCTCTACAAAGCATAATATTCCTCCAACAACACAAACCAAAGGGAATCTCTTCAGAAGACAACAAATTCCAGGGTCTCTCCAGGCCATACATATACTTGTTACCCGCCAAAGAAGCCCATCAAGCATCACCATTCAAAAGCCTCCAAACATTCTTTGACAAGAGAGCCTTATTAAAAGATTTAAGATTTATGATACCCAAACCTCCCCACTTCTTCGATCTGCAAACTGACTCCCAAGCCATGAGAGGAATCCTATATTTAGACTCCACTCTTGACCACAAAAATCTTCTCATAGTTTGTTCCATCTGATCCTCAAACTTAACAGGGACTTTGAAGAGACTCATCGCATACAAGGGTAGGTTTTGGAGAGTAGAAGAAATAAGCTAAATTTTACTTGCCTGACTAAGGAGCGCACCTTTCCAGCCAGCTAACTTCCTACTAAATTTATCCAGCAAACCCAATCAAAAGGAATCCAGAATCTTGGAAATACACAAGGTGAGCCCAAGATAGGAGGACAAGAACTCACCTTTGTTGCATGACAGAATTCTAGCAAGCTTATCCTGCAGAACTTTAGGAGTATTAAGGAAGCAAATTTTACTCTTAGGAAGATTGATCCTCTAACCAGAAGCCTTTTCATAGTCTGCCACAAGCCACTTAACAACTCTAACCTCCTTAACAGTGGAAGAACCCATCATAATAGTATCATTGACGAATTGTTGGTGAGTAATTGGGTCACGTCTAGAGGATGGAGAAAGACCCGTCAAAACTCCTTCCTGAAGTTCCTTTTGAATATTACAACCTAAAGCCTCTGCCATCAGGATGAAAAGAAGCGGTGAGATGGGGTCACCCTACCTCAAACCACGTGAACTTCTAAAGAAAGGAGAAGGAGAACCATTCACCAAGACATCAAATGAGGGAGAAGAGATAAGTTGCTCAACCAATTGGAGGAATTTATTGTAGAACCCAAACCGCTCCAAAACATTCAAAAGGAACCTCCAGCTCACTCTATCGTAGGCTTTGAGGATGTCCAACTTCAAAAAGAAACTAGGCTTTTTAGAAACATAAATGGAATGAGCAAGCTCATGAACCGTAACAATAGAATCAAGGATCCGACGACCCTTAACAAAACCACTTTGGTGTTTAGAAATCAAAATCGGCAAGCATTTTTGCAATCTAGTAACTAGCACTTTCGAGAGAATTTTATAAAAGGAATTGCATAGGCTGATCATGCAATACTCACCAAACGACTTCACATTCGAAGATTTAGGTATCAAAACAATGAAAGTCACATTAAGTTCTTTAAGGAGACTTCTTGATCCAAAAAATTCCTTAGTAGCATTGATAACATCTTCAAAGACAATTGCCCAACATGATTGGAAGAACATAAAAGGAAATCTGTTAGGGCTAGGGGCCTTATTTCCTTCAAAAGAAAAAACTGCCTCCTTGACTTTTGACGCTGAAGGAATAGCAATCAACTCCTTTTTTAATTTCTTTGTCACCATCCTCGGAATAACTTCCAGAAAAGCATCCACACTCCTTTGATCCCAGACCAGATCATCCTTCAAGAGCTGATAAAAAAACCTAGTTGCCGCTCTTCTAATTTCCTCCTTGTCTTCCAACAACAAGCCATAAGCTCTAATAAAGGAAATATGATTAGTCGACTTATGCCTAAGAGCCATGAGATGGAAAAACTTAGAGTTATGATCACCAGACTACAACCATATTGCTCGAGATCTTTGCCTCCAAAAGTCTTCCTCCTTGGTAACAATATCATGCAATTGCGCAAGAAGACTATCCTCCAACAATTGAAGATCCTCCGAAAGGCCCTCCGATTGGATGATATGCTGGAACTTCTAAATATCTTGGATAATATTCAAGAACTTCTATTTTACAATAATCAAAATCATTTGGGTCCACTCATTCCAACCATGTTTAAATATAGAAAATATACTATAAAAATTAGTCGCAATCCTATTTGATTTATATGAATACAAATGATACCGTCTAGTCTCTATTTATTTGAGGGTATTTTAGACATATGATGGTGTAAAGGAACAAGAAAAACCAAGTCATTGAAATATTGAAACCAATCATAAGGAAGAAAACCAATGATTGAAATATTGAAACTATTTGGAAGGATGGTACTTTGACCTATGAACAGGTACATGACATGGATATTTTAAAAAAATACCAATAAGAGCAACTCTAATAATAAATTTCACAAAAATTAACAATAGTAAATTATATAACCAAATGATGAAGATCAAAGAAGTTGGTGTTAATGGGCTTATTCCCTTATTAATTTTTCTTTCGAGTCCTTTTTACATCTAGTTAGTTAAGTTTACATAGGGCGTTTACTTTGTGTCTCAAGTGAAGTGATCATGACACTTGTTATAATCACATGTTGTCCTATGTCTCATCTTTGCCTATATATACAAGGGTCATTTTTGTACATTTTATTTCATTGCATTTTATTCTTTTGCACCAATATTGGCATTATAGAAATTTTATTACTTCTCTCTTGTGTGGAAGTTTATTTGGTGTTGTAGAAGATTCTTTCTCCTATGATTTCTTTTGGTGAATTAAACAAAAAATCCTTTATTTCAATCTAATCTAAAAGACATTAAAATTCATTATCATCATAAATAACTTCCACATATAATGAACATTAACATAATATCAATCAATTAGAATGCATTTTTTATCTAAAATAATTTCATTAACAATGAATTCTAGATAAATAGAATTCCTCATATCTTAGAAAGAATTATTTTTTTCTCGTCAACAAATTTGATAAAGAATCATCAGCAAGAAATTATAAATTTTAATCATCACAATATTCTTACATTATATTTTATATTTTTAGTTCCCACTTGAATACATGGTATATTATAAATACATTAAAAAAATGGCCAACTCCTCAAGGTTAGATATGTTCAATCAATCTTTAATTTTCTTATATTTAACCATGTAGTGCCCACTAATCATGTTAAAAATAGACATAAAAATATCCTAAGAGTTTTGAATTTGTGTTGAATCAATTCTCTTCTCCTTTAAAGAAATTGGTAAATTGAATTATAAATGCATAACTATTGGGATAGGTATTTGTATAATTCACATAATTTAATATTGTAATATTATTGTCACATGGATTACATCTGAGGATGTGAACACCACAATAGGATTAGAAAATCTTTGGGACACTTGTAATTTTGTATTAGAAATGTATTTAATATGGGAGACATGTTCATAATGTATCTAATATTGCGGGGTCATAACATAGAATATAGAGGATCATATGGGATGCCTTGGAATGTAAGTTGACTCTTGGGAATGTGAAGGTTTCCCTTTGGTGATCAAATGACTCATTGGAATCATGCTTTCATCTAGTTATACTTGGTGGTTTTGTGCAATATTGGTCTACATAAGAAATCACATGGGTGTTACATGAGTATGTTGGAGGAGAACCTATAGTGACTAAGTTGCATACTATGATAGGATCTTGAGTAAGACATGAATTATAATGTGGGTTTATATGGTGTTGTTTTGATGGGTTCTCATTTTCTATTTGATAGATCATATCAGGGAGTGCAATGAATTTCTTACTATTGGATAATTAAATATATGAAACTATCATTGCATTGTAACCTTATTCTATTTGTAATATAGTGAGTGGTGAAGCATTTTCTTTTTAGGTTTTCTAAAAATGGTTTCCTAGGGTAAATATGATGTTGTTTTGTGTAGATTTCTTTTATATTATTTTATATTATTTTATATTAAGAATTTAGTAACCTACTCAACATATTTTATCTCCTAATAGTTATGTAGGAAATTAATATTTGTTATTAACATAGTTAGAATTTTCTAAAATTTGGTATCAAAGCCTAATTTTGGCTTCAAGGAGGGGATACTCTCCTCTCTCTTTTTAAACCTTTCATTTGAGTGGAATCTCTATATAAGAGAATCCAAGGATATTTATAAAATATGGGAAGAATTTTGAGAAATCAAATGTGTGTATGTGTATTGTAGATTTATGATATTTTGTTATTTTAGTTTGTAGATCTCACAGTATCAATTTTATGGGTTTCCTAAATGTATAAGATAGTATGATTTGCATGGGTTGAGGACTAAGACTACTTTGTGATTGTGTTTCAGTAAAAAGACATTTATTTTTATAAATGTGTTTTTAGATTACATTTGAGATACATGAGGTTATTTCAAATCTAGATTTCTGGTTACAAGTGAAATCTATGTTTTGCTTCTAATTTGTAATTAGTTTTTGTTTGGATATATTACCATTTTACATCTTAGAGTTTTTTAATCTAAATCGGTTGTGAGTAAGCGTTGATTTAAATAGGTGTTTTACCTATCTAGGTCCTATTTGCATGTTAAGTCCACTTAGGTCCTAGGAAGGAATCTTTCTACTTAAGCTTTAGTTGTCACTTATCTTATCTAGTTGGATTTTATTTAATGCTTGTGTCCTAGGTTATTTAATTTTGAGTCATGTCATTTATCATGGCACACTCATTTAATGCCGATACATCATCACACTTTTCCTACATAAACAAGGCTTCATATGTACATTGTATCAGTCTAAAATATCCATTTTGGAAATTTGCATCCTTAATCATAGAATGATATTTCTACCATCTCTCTTGTGGAAGTTATTTTTTCTTGTAGGTGATCTTGGGGTGTTGAGGACTTCACCATAAACTCCTACAATAAGGTGTCATGAAGCTTAATTTTGGAGTTCATTACCATTAAAGTTCTAAAGTGTGAAGGTTATCGATTTGATTGTTCTCTGTTTTTGGTCATGAGCCTATGGTAACATTTGTGGCATCTTGTGCAAAGAGTTTCATTGGGAGATGTATGTATTTTTTTAGAGTTACATATGATTTTGTGTGATCATATCTTAAAATCATGAGAAAGTTTTCAAGGCCTCCAAAGTGTCTATCACGTACTCATGGTGAAGATGTGGCTACTATTGAAGGAAGAGGAGTAGAGAAATTTTATTTATTGCTTGAACAAGTATGTGAATCTTATAGGGTTGCTATCTAACATGAAGGGTAGATATTATACATTGTAACCTTATTTAAAATAACACTCCATATTAGTTGATTTGGACATCTCCAAACCCCTTCATGGTGATGTGGTCTTGATGGTGGAGGACAGACCTTGGTCACAATTGTTGGACTATATTAGGGTGTCTCGTATATTAGTTGATTTGGACATCTCCAAACCCCTTCATGGTGTTGTGGTCTTGGTGGTGGAGGATAGACCTTGGTCGCAATTGTTGGACTATGAGGGCCTTCCCTTTCGGTGTAGGAGGTGTTTTTCCACTGGTCATTTGGCCTCTGGTTGCCCTCTTGCTCGTCGTAAGGGTTCTCCTACTTGGTGGAAGAATGCTCATTCAGACCATCTCACGGTGGGTTCTCCCTCTTTAGATACTTCTCTTGTGGAGGGCGACCCTCCTTTGGCGGTTCCTCCCTTGGTGGCTAATACTTTCCAGGCTCCTCTTTCTTCTCGGGATCCTACGTCTGCTCCTCTTCTAACTCCTTCCGTGGAGCCACTGTTGGCTCGATCTGCTAATGTTGTTCTGTATGAGCCTGCTCGAACCTCGTTGATTGCTTCTAATGGTACTTCATTTGATCATGTTTCCTCCCTTGTGTTGCCCCCGCTGTGTGGTGGCTCTTCGCCCTTGGTGGCTTTGGTTGTTCCACCTCTCTCACCTCGCTCGAAGGACTTGGATTCTGAGCCTCCCTGGTCTGTTGTGCTGAGAAAGAAGAAGGGACTCCCTCAATTTGTCACACCTTCGTGGCCTAGGGTTAAGGGAGTCAGACTAGTCCCCTCAGATTATGGGGTTGCCTAGTCCTGTCTGTGTTTCGACAGTTGTCTGTTAGTTGTTTTTGTGTGTGATTTTGTCCTCTTTTACTAGTTCACTCCTGTTTTGAACTAGCTTCTTTTATTGGCCCTTTGGGCTCTCTGTGTAAAGGATACGACACCCTGAAAATGTTGCTTATATTATCAAAAACACTATAGTTTTTATGATTTTTGTCCATTTATATTAATTCAAAAAAATATAATTTAGTAATTTATAAAAAGAAGTGGGTATAATGGAATCACACCTAGAACATATTATGAGGTTCAAATACTTTAACACAAACATTACAAATAATAAAATTGAATTGTTTTAAGAGCTATGTTAGTAGGAAGAGGTGGTGTGATATGATTTGAGGGGTTCCTCCAACCATATTGGAGGTATTGACCATTAGGAATCAACTCCCACCTTGTGATATCACCTTCTTCTTTTTATTTTTCATGTACAAGATGAGGATAATTTCTTATAAGAGAGATGGAAAGATTTATCCAAGGGAACTTGCCACTATCAAACCATATAGAATCTCATTTTCATGAGGTTAATAAGGAATGAACTATTCATGTGTTTATAGGGACCAACCACACCATTTGTATTGAAGGGAATAACGAGAACCATATGAGACATGTGAGCCATGATAATGCTATATGGATTGATCATTTTAGTTGTAACCACATCTATGCCTTGAAGGAGGGGAAGGACCACTACTAGAGGATAAGGTAGCACATGAGTGACAATATAAGGAGAATTTCCATAGTGCTCAAGAAGATTCTACAAGTGAACATCTTATAGTGCAACTATGTTAGCTTACACCTAAGTTTATAGCAAGATATTAGAACAAATCATAACTTTTAGAATACAATAAAAAAAAGGAATCCAAAAAAATATTGAAAAAAATTAAGTTTTTATCTTTCCAAATTCTAGAAATAGAATTGGTCCACTCTAAAATCATGCCAAGTTTGGGTGAATTTATCTAGCATTCATGACCAATCACCCAAAATAATCATGTATTAGGAAAAGAGTTTAGGTTGAAAAATCCTAAAGAATTCATGTATCTAAATCCAAACATCTCGAGTTCATAGGAAAGACTAGAATGTATGCTTGAGTGTTTCCATATGGCCATAAAAAAGATAGTATAGATTAGAAACACCTAAATGAGTCAATCAAGATCCATTTTGGAGACCATGGTAAAGAAGACATTAACCAAAATGAGATAGAATATGTTCCAAAATGATTAGATGTCTAATTATATAAAATATACATTGTTAATGAGTGGAAATAGATTAAATACCATATCAATTCTCATATTTTGAACCATAGATAGATGTGGAGTGAGTCATGCATAGCCTTTATGAGGGTTGTAATTTTGAAATGGATTATCTAATACCATTTATAATCCTTCCACTAGGGTTTTTTTGCATCTAAACCAAATATTATAAAGCATTTCTAGAGAGACTAACTCCACAATAGTTTGAAATGAATCAAAATCATGGTTACAAATCCTAAATTTGACATTGATATCAATCCTAGATAACTAATTTCTAGTAGATATAGGAAAGAGATCTAAAATAAATGAATCCCTCTTTGAATAGTTTCAAGGCATGAAATGAAGGAAACTTGGCTAAATGTTTATTTTAGAAAGGAATTATAAGAAACCACCAAAGATATTGTTAGTTGATAGAAATCTTAGATCTTAAATATTCATATTCTATAGTGTTGGTGTAATTCATTATTATCACACCTTATATTAAGTGTACTTAGATAATTATTATTTGTAGACACTAAAAATTGTCCTAGGCCTGCTACTTCTAAATTCTCCATCATTTCCTCTTTTGTCTTTGATAATTAAATAATTTTAATTATTTAATTATTTTCTTAAGTCATTAGTCTTCTATTAATTAAATAATTTTAATTAATTCATTTCTATCTTTATTCCTCCTTGATTAAGTAAAATTGCATCACTAATTAAGTCTATTTCTTTCTAAAATTAAATAAATAAGAATATATTTAATTTTTATACCACTTTCTACTATAATTAAATAATTATTTTAATTATTCATTAGTCTCTTCTCCCATAAATTAAATAAATTTTATTTATTTAATTTGGTCTACTCTCTTGAATTTTGAATTAGATTATTATTTAATTCAAAAGGTCCTCTTTGTCACATTCTTCTATAATTAAATAATTATTTTTAATTATTTAATTATTCATTGGCCACCTAAATTAAATATTTTTTTATCATTTAATCTTTTATCACCTCTTTGTCTGTGTCAATCTTATCTTCCACATCTAGTCTTTATATATCCATGTTCCAATTAACCTCCAAACTTGATTAAATTATTTATAATTTAATCTTGACCGTCAATCCTTATAATTTTTCCCTAACCCTAGTCCATACTACATCTTTCATTCTTGGCCATTGATCATTGACATTCAATCTTAGCCTTTCATTCAAAATTGTCTTTCCTATAAAAGACTTTGTCATTGTCATTTGTCACCTACCTAGACATTTGCCTACACAAGCTTATGCTATCTTGCTATCAAGTCTACTATCAAGTCAAGTGCATCCATAGTCAATTGAGAATCTTCAATATTTTGCTTTGTCATTGTCATTGGGCCTATTTGCATACTCAAAAATTTGAGGGGAATTATTCATATCAAGTAAAATGGAGAAGTGCAATGAAGGTGAATCAATGGCGGTATGAAGACTTTTGGTAATATGGTTCCATGTTTTTATGTCTTTATGCTTATTTGTGCTTCATTGTTTATTAGGGTTTGATTTATATGCTTCGTTACCTAACCTTGATAATTTTAGCCCTGATTACATTGGTAAACCCGACATGAAAGGACAAAATTGTAGAGATCGTACAAGAATTTTGATTTTGCAGGTTGTAGGTACAGATTGACATAATCGCAAGCTTAAACTATGCAATCGCTTTTCACACAGTGCCGCAACCACAAAGCCGAATGACACAACTATTTTGCATTAGGGAATACTTCAACTTTGTCTAATTTCTTGGTTTTTCTGGTAGATTTAGGTCATCTGGTTTTTCATTTCATTAGGTTAACTTTAATTGCATATCATATTAGTCGTCAACCATTTGGATTTGGTATATTTTCTATTGTTTTGCAAGTTTAGGTTCTCATGACGCAATTGACTATCTTTCACCACAATCACTCTTTTGGTTAACCACATCTGACATCGACCCAAGTCATAATCATTTTCTTGAGCCGCATTCGACTTCTGGTATGACAGTCGTTGTTGATGTGACACAATTGCTTCTAGTTCTGAGCTGCAATTGTGATTTCCTATGATGCAATTGGCTGGTCATTTAAAACTTAGCGTTTCAGTTAAAATTTCCAGTTTAGATCTCTTGCATTTCATAGTCTAGGGTCTTTTTGTTACTGACATTTGATTTCCAACATGTGGCATAGGTGGAAAGGAGGCATCTCACTTGATATTGCTCATTTATCTATCTTGTAGATTCTTTTCATTCGCTCATTGGGATTAAAATTAAACTTGCATTTACATCTCATTGGGCTTAAAATTTACCTTAATTTTCACTTTACTCATTGGTTAGAAAGAACTTACATATTCACTCATTGGTCTAAAATTAACCTTGCATCAAGTGTTTTTTTCACATATTGCTTTGAGGGTTAAAAAGAACAAGTGTCTTCATTGTCTTGTGGTTTGCATTTTGCTTCAAGGTGTGTATGCTCTTCTTTTGCACCACTTGGTGATCTTGAGAATCAAAAACATCTTTTGGCATTTTGTATAATCACCCACACATTCAAGGTTTTGGATTTAAAATGAATACCATGCGAGTGTGAGAAAAAGGTGTTGTGTATGCTCTCTCCTCGCACTTCGTGCAATCTTTGAAATAAAAAACAACATACTTGTCTTTCTTTTGTTACCCTTAGAGGGCCTACCTTGAAAAAGGGAACGACACAAGTAGTACTTTGTTTCAGTCTATTATATAAATAATTGTGATTGTTGGGAAAGTCTTCAATCACCTGGTGCGGATGTCCTATGCAGATGAGTTTCACCCTCAATATCTATATGATACGTCAACATCCTTTCTAATGAAGGGGCTGGAAGGCCTCCTTTTGGAGCTAATCTCACCTCACATATAGGCATCGTGCATAACCCCTAAACACAGATTAAGAACCACTTGTTTTAGAGGTCAAAATCCCTTTTACTTGCTAGCATAGGAATGGTCGTTCTGAAGTTGCCCATGTCTTCACTATTCATGTGTAGAGGCAGAAATTCCTCTTGGGGGAATGCGACTTGGTGTGCCCATGTTGTGTAAGGGGGAGCCAGTGACACCAAGTCTCTAGTTGTTTGCCTTGTTTAAGTGGCTGGAGAAATCCAAGTGGGGATCTAGCAAGTAGTATCTTTTCCTAGCCTAGGTAGTGCATTGTCTATAAGTTTCTTTTTACACATCTAAACATTTTACACATTCAGACCAAACAAATACAAGTGTTTTTAGATTGTTCGTTGTGTTTTCCAAAATCAAAACTTCACAAAAGTCACCTCAAAATTGGTCAAAAATCAGTCAAACCCAATAAGAATACATTGTGAACTACAATTGATTGTCCTTTGATGCAACTGTGGCACTAAATCCACAATCGCCATTTCCAGAAAGCTACAACTGATTGTCTTCACTGCAACTAAGACCTGAAACAACACAATTTCCTGTCATCACAAGTTTTAGGGGAAACTAAAACAAAGCCATTTTCTGATCAATCCTGAGCATTACCCGGTCCTTTGATCATAGACTTGCAAATTTCTAGAACTGTCATTTAGCACCCATCCATTCCATCCATCATTGCATACCTTGCATTGACCATAGGAAAAATATTAGGGCATCCTTTAGCTTGCATTCACCTTGTTGTAGACCTTAGCTTTGGAAACTTATCAGACTTGAGACCAACCCATAGTGACCAAATTTGATTTGTCTTGACTTCAACCTCTTTCCATCACTTTAGTCCTTTTGTCATTTAGGTTGGCCCTCAACTCACAAGGCTAGTTTGAGACCACCTTTGTCAAACCTTTTCATTTAGTCATCACCATCATTGAAGTCTTGATAAACTATATTTTTAACTTTGGCTATCCTAGTTTGAGTAGACAGCCTTACTTTGGCCTTGCCACAAGGTGCTTAATAGTCATACCTTGAGTCATCACCCTAGGTCATATTACCATCATCCTTTCACACTTGCATTCCATTTGGCATACCTTAGACATTGCTCAAGACTTTGATCTCATTGTGGCACTCTTGACATTTGACTATTGTCACTTTGGTTCCTTGTCTTAACACCATCCTTAGACATCATTTATACCTTAAAAAAAAATCCAGAAAAATAGTCACCTTGCATAGACATTACCATAGCTTGGACCTCATTATGACATCATCTTATTGACACCTTGACATCTTGTCACTCTGAATCCATAACTTGGTATCGTCATTAGGCATATCCTATACTTTGAAAAATCCAAAAAACATAGCTTAGGTTGCATACCTTAGGCTTAATTCATACCTTTGCATTGTCATTTCCTAGACTTCGCCTCATTACCATGTCTGCAATTTACCTTGATATGCTCCATAGTCAAGTTGAATACCAATTAATCCACAATGGTCAAGACCAAAAAGCCTTAGACTTCAAAAGACAATTCATCAATCCTCCATACCAACCATCCATGAGCTTTAGTCCTCCATCCATCTACCCTCATTACCAAGAGTCACTTAACACAATCCATACCATTGATCCCCAACAAGCATCCATTAATCTTCATCATCCTAACCTTGAAAAGGGTAACCAACCTTCCATAAATCCATTCCAAGACTCCACATTCTATCCTAATCAACCTTCCATAAATCCATTCCAAGACTATACATCCTATCATAACCAACCTTCCACTAATCCATCCCAATCTACAACTCCATCCAATAAAAATGCATTTAGGCATGGTCTCCAAAATCACATTTCATTGCCTAGACCTCGGGATACATGTCAAAAGGAAAGTCCAAATCATGATAACATAGATCCCCATTCATGTCAAGATTGAAGTGGTCCATCCAATGACCCCATCCTTAAGTCCATCCAAGAAATCCTTCTATACAATCATGTCACCCAAGACAAACCCATCTTTGATCAAGATCCTACCATTGAACAAGAAACCCAAAGTGACCCGCTTATCGACCTTTATACCATCCATGACCAAACATTTGAAGTCAAACCTATCCACACTTCAAGCACCTCCATTTCCCAAAATGAGACACTTTCCTCCTTTGGACACATAGATAATCAAATAAATGACATGGATCAAGTCATAGAAGAACATAAAAAGGCTACTATCGATTAAGACAAACTTAAACAAGCTACTATGGATCGAGTCAAAGAAGAGACAAAATCTACCATGGATCAAATCAACATCCCAAATGATCAAGAAGAAACAAGCATGACGAATGATAAAGCCAAAATATCCCATCAACTAGTATCATCCACTTTTATCAAATCAGGCATTCTCGCGGAAGAGAAGATCTCAAGCATTGGTTTCCACATAAATAATGATGGGTTAGCATCTTGCTTTCAAAATGACAAATACCCCATCACATATATGTTAGAATTGGCTATGGCTTCCAAGATCTTGAGACCAAATGGAAAGAACAAAGAGAGAGAATATGATTTGGCAAGAATAAAATGTATTCTTATCAATATGATTCAATGATATTGTGATTGTGTTATGTACAATGAGAGACCCCTTGGTTATATAGCCAAGGTGAGATACAAGATGTCATAGGATTATGACAAGTGTCTTAATCATATGACATGGGACATCTAATCACACTAGAAAACAACTAATGACAACTAACACCTTCTAGAAATATTCCTTCCTATGACCTAAGCAAACTTAACATGTGTAAATAAGTTCCCTAGTAATGAATTAACTAGGTACAAGACTTTATTTACACCAACACCCCCCTTAAGTGCAAATGACACAAAGATGCAAGGATGGGTCCTGGCTATGAGGCCATGTTAGGTACCCATGTACATATGCAAATGAAATGACAAAAATCTCTCACAAATGGAGAAAAGGAGAAAACCCAGTGGGACAAAACTCCTCCCCAAAAGAGAGATGAATTACAAAAAAGAATGCTCTCAATGATGCATGAGAAGGTAAAAAACCCCATGTGAGGAAAAAGACCCCCCATAAGAGAGAAGTAGAAGAGAGACAAGGCAACCCCCCCTCAATGTTGAGTCTCCTGCAATGATGGTATAAGCTCGACATTGAATGCTGAAGATGATCCAATCTCGTTGAACAACATTCCTCCCCTTAGGAAGAAACAAAAATAAAGATGTATGCAGGATGTCAAGAATATGGATGATATGTGATGATGATGTCTCTGAAGCATGCTCGAGTGTCTCCATGTCAATGTCGAAAGCTGACACACTCCAAATAGATGTTCTAGGCCACACTGTTGAAGAAGACAATCCAAAATCTAGTAGAGATGAATGTAGAACATGATCTAAAAACAAATATATCCCCTCTGAAGACAAAGAAGCTTCCTCCAAATGTTGTCCAAAAGTATCCACGGTCACATCAAACTGCAAAGAATGATCATGTAGAGAATGAACAAGAGGGTCAAGGTGTTCCCTCACAACAGCTGAAGAAGGATCTTCTCCATCAAAGAGAAGATGAATGTCATCACTGATGTCCCCCAAATGTGCAATATGAGACTCCACAAACAAGTCGAAAATACCTGTCAAGAAGCCATCCAAAGTAGCCAAATCTGAAAGACAATGAATATTTTACTGCACTGAATCACAAGGAACCAAAGCTGTGGAATCACAAGCATCATCAACTGCAACAAAAGACGAAGGAGATAGAATGCATGGCTCAAGTACTGGATCTAATGTGAGAACTCCCAAGTTTGAGAAGCCAAATGTCTCCTCTGAATCATGGTTCATACATGATCAACAACCGAAGGAACAATGTCACCATCAAAAGCAAAATCTGCAAAGGTATACAAGTGAGATGAATGATCAACTACCCTAGTAGTAATGATCTCTTGACTCTCCAAGTCTTGAATGATGGCTGAATCAAGTGTGAACTCCGCAGTCCTCTGATCTCCACCATGTGTAATATGATATATGGAAAGAATATTGTTCATCAAATAAGGAACACACAAAACATCCTGGAAAGTGTTGTCTCCAAAACTAATAAATCCCTTCCCAATTACACTCATGTATGTATTATTTCCCATCAAGATAAAAGACATAGTACAAGGATGAAATGAAGAGAATATAGACTGCGAAGATGCCATATGATGAGATGCTCCTGAATCTAGAAGCCATCTCCCTAATCCTAGACCTGAAAAAGCACAAAGAGCTTGACCTTTATTTCCTGATGTAGATGCTTGACCTTTGTACTTTTTAGACTACTTTGAAGAAGGAGGTAATTTAGACATTCTAGAAGGAAAATCAATTCGATTCTTTTTTAAAATATTTTTCAACTCATCAATATCCTTCTTATAACAATAGTGTTCTTCAAGTCAATCCTTCTTGCAATATGCATGATAGGCCTCTCCTTATTAGATGATTCCCCTTTGGAAGAGGATTTTTTCTTTGCTTGATCTAAATGTGGATTAGTCTTTGCTTTCTTCTATTTCTTATTTGATTCTGATTCTGATTCTTTCACTTGACTAACCAACAATGCTTGAGATTTATAAGTCTTGATGAGACCCATTGAGATAAGCTTTTGTTGCTCATGTATCAACATCTCAGAAAATGTTTCAAATGAAGGTGTAGTATATGCAAGCCCCATAGTCAATCTATGAGTATGAAAGCTAGAAACAAAAGAAGCATAATCAGGACCAAGTTTTTTCATTGTATTATAGACCAATTGAATGTCCTTCTTATCAATTCTACATGCTTTGCATTGCTCTCTTAGATCATTAACCTTAGTGATGTAGTCCTGGATGTTGTCAAAGTTCTTAGGATCAAGGCTCATCAGTTCATTATCAATTTGATAGCCTCTTACTTCATCTATAGTACCATACAATGTTTTCAATTTTTCCCAAGCTTCATGAGAATTTGTACATGATTCAATTTGAAGCAATAAATCTTGAGAAACTAGTCTAGGAAGACATCTTTCTTGCAATGAATTTGAATGAAATAAATCATATCTTTAGTCGAGGAAGGACATCGTTTGATATCTCCACTGTTCTTTTAAAGAGACCAACGCCTCTTCCACTACCACTGGTTTCATTCTGACAACCATCCGTTTCCAGGGCATACCACTCTTCCATTTCCAACTTCTCTGTATCCTCTATTTCTATCTTGACCGACAGAGTGCACGTCAAAATAAAAGTAAAGAATAAAAATGTACACGAATAGATTGATGCCATTGTAGAACGCCTCTCGGCGTAAAAATTTTCAAAAAGGAAAAATCATTCATATTCTATTTCATTCAAAATTAATATATATTTATAAATAAATATTACAAATTTAAGACTTTACTAAAGATTTTATTGTATATAAAAATATAGTAACTTAAATATACAATCTAATTTAAAGAATTTTCATAATAAGTGCACATCTAAAATCAATTTAAACTTACAAAATTAAATACAAAGAAAATAAAATAAATTTATTATTGTACATAAAAATATGTTTTTAAATTAATATATTTAAAACTAGCATATCTATCTTTAAAAAAATATAATTCAAAATTACATTTACACTTAACTTTATCATATGATTTCAAAATAATCCATATAAAATTATTATTTATGTATTTATCAGTATTTAGAATTGGGTTATGATTATGATTATGATTTAATTAGGATTAGGGTGAACAATTAGAATTGTAAGATAAATCTTGGAGTTAGGATTAGGGTGACTAGGGTTAGATCAAGGTTATAATTAGGGTTATGATTCAATTAGGGATAGGATTAGGATTAGGGACCAATCAAGATTATGGTTCAATTAGGGTTGGGGTTCAAAAGGTTCTAGTTAGAGTTGAATAACAGTAAAGGTTACGATTAGGGTTTAGGGTTAGGGTTAGGATTAAGGTTAATGCTAAGTTAGGATAAGGGTTAAACTAGGGTTAGATTTTAATTAGGGTTAGGGTTAAGATTAAATTAGCATTATGTAGTTAAAATTATGGTTGCCATTAGAATTATGGTTAATGTTAGAATTAGAATTATGAATAGAGTTAGAATTATGGTTGGGGTTAGAATTAAATTTAGGGTTACAATTAGGGTTAGGATTAGAATTAGGATAAGGGTTAGGGTTAGAATTTGATGAGAGTTACAGTTAGGGTTAGAATTCAATTAGGTTTAAGGTTAGGATTATAATTCAATTAGGGTTAGGGTTTAATTATGGCTAGGGTTCAATTAGGGTTCTATGGTAAATCTTGGGTTTAACATTAGGGTCAAGGTTAGGGTTAGGATTCTAAAATAAATCTTGGGGTCAAGGTTAGGGTTTAATTAGGGTTTTTGTTATGGTTTGGGTTCATTTAGAGTTAGATTTCAATTAGGGTTGAGTTTCAATATGGTTAGGGGTTAGGGTTCTAAGATAAATCTTGGGGTTGGGGTTTGGGTTCCTTTAGGGTTAGAGTTAGGATTGGATTTCAACTAGGGTTAGGGTTAGGATTAGGGTTAGATTTAGGATTGGATTTCAACTAGGGTTAGGATTAGGATTAGGGTTAGAAGTTACGAGTTAAGATTATGGTTGGGGTTGGAGTTAGGGTTAGGGTTGGGGATTAATTAGTGTCAGGGTTAGGATTTAATTAGGGTTAAGATTCTTATACTTGGTTAGGGTTAAGGTTCGATGGGTGTTCAATTAGGGTTATGGTTCTAGGATAAAGTTTGGGGTTAGGGTTAGGGTTAGAGTTACAATTATGATTAGGGTTAAGGTTACTATTCAATTAGAATTTAATTAGGGTTATTGTTAGGGTTTATATTCAATTAGGGATATGGTTCAACTAGGATTAGGATTGGGATTCAATTATAGTTAAGGTCCAATTAAGGTAAGGATTAAGATTAGGGTTGAAATTAGAATTAAAATTTTCATTAGAATTAAGGTTAGTGTTAGAATTATAATTATGAATAGTATTATAATTATGGTTAGGGCTAGAATTATAATTAGGGTTATTTTTAGAAGTAAGATAAGGGTTAGGATTATAATTAGGGTTCAATTAGAATTTAATCCTAACCCTAATTTTAGAACTAGCATTAATTCAAATTGTTACCCTAAACCTAACCATAACTCTTACTCTAACTCTAACCCTAACCCTAACACTCACAATAATTCTAACTTGAATCCTAACTCTAATTTTATCTCTAACCCCAATACTAACCTTAATTATAAAACTAACACTAATTCT
>VDFB02134267.1:0-16466 GCA_007258455.2 Sequoia sempervirens | reverse complement strand
TTTGTTCAATAAAATAATTCTATTTTTATGCATTTCTACATAAATTCTCTATTTTTTTGGTATTGTACAGATTATTATGGGATCCTATGTAGGTTTGAAATGTTTTTAAGTGTTGGAGTGCTCAATAACCTTCCATTTCCATTTCGTTTCATGCAAATTTGTGTAAAATTGAGTGAGATTTTGAAATTTTTTCAAAAAACTGCTAAAACCCTACCTTAGGGTAAATAGAATTAAAGAAAATTATGTTTCTCATTTTCTAAACATGGAAATATCCTAAAATTAGGTGTATAAGGAGTTTTAGTCATATTTTAAAATATCCCAAAGTAGCAAATTCGTTGGTAAAGTTTTTGGGCCAAAATCATGATGTCCTAGGTCCGGGAAAAAGGAATATGGCCGGTAAACAAGTATTCGTGAGATGTTTAAATAAGTTTGTTAATGGATTCAGTCCTTCCAAGAGTGATATGATTTTAAAATGGTGATAAAGTGATTTTTGAATTCATTTTATTTTTATATTATTGGTAGAGAAAAAAAATATTTTGAATCTATTTAAAAGATCTGGTTTTGTTGGACATAAAATGTCATAATCATGTTTCGGGGAGTCTCGAATAAAGGTTCAAAGATGAGGATTTGTAAAATATAATGAATAAAAAGGTGGAGATGCATTTTAAGTTTGAACAGATAATTACACTTTCTGAGGTATTGTAGAGAGATTTGGGCTTGGAAATTTAAAGATGATAGCTTATGTGGTCTTAAGAGGCCTAATTGACGTTTTAGGACAAATCATGAAGAATTGATCACTTATCGCAAAGGAAGAACTTGAAGTTCATTTGTTTTGATTTAGTTACAAGTTAATAAACGATGGAAAACACAATCGAGGGGCCATGTTTAAGTTTGAGAAGGTGGAGATCTAATACTGTGTCATTGTTTTATGAAAATTTTCTTGTGAATTTTGAAGAGTTTGCAGTATTGAATCCCTAATTGAGAAAATTGTCTTCAAGTGTGATTGTTTCTTCCTCTAGCATTTCATCATTAATTCACTATTTCATCATTTATCTAATCTTTATTCCTCTTGATTAGTTAAATAACACAAATTATTTAATTGTGTCGCTAATATACCTTATTCTCCTAAATTAATTAAATTATTATTGCTTAATAGTTTAATTAAATCGCTTCCTCCTTTCTAAACATGACTGCTAATTCATTATTAAAACATTATTCAAAAAGGTCAAACCAACAAATACAACTTTATTTGTTAAAGTCAAACATGACTTGCACGTTCAACTCAAAATGTTAATTAATTAATTCAATTAATTAATCACCCTCACCCCCTTTTGTGATTAAGCTTGAATCACGACCATTGATTTCTCACTTTGATTGGTTAACTGATTCATCTATTTTCTAATTGATTCATCCATTTCCTAACTAATCCATCTATTCTTCAATCCCACTAACTACTCAACTTGATTTCCTCAATTCCATAGATTATTCAATATGAATCCCCTGATTGTGCAATTAACATCCTTAATTGATTCAATCACAAAAGCTAACTGAACAATCTATTTCCTCTCAATGGTTCTCAACCGTTGATTTGGAATTTTGCATTGTTGCATCTTGCATGTTCATCTTGAAACAGGAAATCTATAAAATAACCTTCTACCTTCTTACAAATCATCTAGAATTTACATAGCGAAGCGCTGCACAATTACCTCTTGAACACATTACAAATTATCATCACATTCTAGTTTGACATTTTATACACATTGAATCTTTTGTACAGCGCATAAGGGAGGCTTTGTATTGACTACAACAATCCGACATTCAACAACGATACAATTACACTTTGACATGAGATGGGTAACATTATAATTTCTTGAATTCATTGTTTGTTCTTTGTTTGCTAACAATTGTTTCATTGAATTCATTAGTCTTGCATTGTTATTTCATTAATAATGGGTTTAGGGATTTCTAATCTTGTTTGAATTAGTTTAATTCATTTATTTTGTGTATGTTTATCTCCTTACAAATACATATCAACTTAAGATCATTCATTACACATTCCAAAACATCACACAGTCATTGCTCTAAGATTGTATTTAGAAAACCATGTTTGAACAAATCAACATGTCTGTGTAATAACAATTGAAAAACTGAAAGGTGTTTGATAACCAAATCCACAACTGAAAGATTAATCAAATAACTATCCTAAAGACTCAACCACCGACTATATACATGCATGGGGGAGTTTATTCAAAACATAGCTCTAAACTAAAATAATTAATTACAACTACCTAGATATCAAAGTGTAATTAAGATTTAGTTATCCTAACTGCAACTGAAAAGAAATAAGAATCCAAATAGGATTAGAACTCTGCAATAACATAACTAAAATCTGGAACATAGAATCAGTTACACCAAAATCCTAATGATAACAGGGTTCTCCTTCTTCAATGCCTTTATTATTTGTCATAATGATGCACAATTGTCTTCATCAAGTGTTTCCATGTTGTAGTTATTACATTCAATGTATTCAAGAACATCCCTTGTTTTGCTATCTAAGAACTCCTTTGTTGCGGGTTACAGTGTCTTCTCAAGTTGCAAGGGGTTAGTTCATAAAAAACACACACAATACTAACTACCATGATTAAACACATATATCAATCATAATTCATACATATTCACATATAAATCAAGCAACACCATCATATCATAACTGCATTTCCATATACTTTAACCAAGTTCAAGGTCTACATAATAAACATAAAATATGGTATACTGTAAGAATAATTGTCTTAAGAATGTCTTATAAGTAGCATAAAGATAATAAAAAACTAGCTAATAAATGGACTCATCAGGAAGTATGAACACACCACAAAATAAACCTAATTACTAATACATAACTTCACTAAATAAATAAAGTATTAAATATATTTTTAAATTATAATAATGAGAATAACACTTGTTAAGTCTAATTAAAAATGTTTCCCAAAGTCCATTGTAATTGTTAAGTTGATCAATATTAAAAACCAAAAACCAAGCGGTTCAAATGTTTTAATTGAAAAAAGCTTTATCACTCAAAAAATTGACTCAACAAACATGTTTACCTATCAAGTTTTAAAATATCAAAAATATTTCCTTTCTATTCATAAAATATTATTATTCATTCACTTTCACTAGATATTAAAACAACAATATGACTTTTTCTCCATAACAAAAATTATTCACGTGCTTTTCTACTATAATCAAAAAAAAAAATTCAATAGCCACAAAAATATTAAATTAATAAAACTAAAACATATATTATTAACATTATGAAAAAATTCAATTAAAATTTAATATATTAACAATTTAAAATATAATTTTTTTTTTTCAAATAAAAATAGCTGAAATAATTATCTGGGTAAATAAAATAAAATAATTGATAACAAAGATAAATATGTTTATGAGACTAATCTTTAATAGGATCCAAGAAAATTATATTGTACAAATTATTTTAAATGAATTAATATTAAATAATACATGGTTTGGGCCAATGCGTCCAACGTGAAAGGAGATTCGCCTTCACGTCATCTTGAAATTCTTAACAATATTTTTGAATGTGCAATGGTTTAAATTAGGGATGTTTTCGATGGTTCACATGATTAAGTTAAAGCAGTGAAGGTATGCATTAAAATATATTTTTACTTCCATTGTTTTCAACATTTGCAAGTTGTGATGGCAACAACCCAAACCTACACGAACATTAAACAAAGCACCAGTGAATATTAATCAGTGATAGTAACATGTGGTAAAATTACTGATTTAAGTTGTCCTCCAGAAAAATTGGAAATCATACGAAAATTGGCAAACGAACATTGGTAAAATGATGAACATATGAGATTGATGTGATCGTCTTGCATCCACTTTCCAACATTCCTCACCGTTGATGAAAAAAATAAGGTTTCCCATATAAAATAGGATACACCTTTGGCATAATTAGTATATTTGATCTTGTTATATATATGGTATACAAAGTCAATTGTCTTTGTAACATTCAGTAGTTGTTTTCTAAAATTATCACAAGTTTTTTTTTTTTTTTTACTTTTTTATTTAAATTTATCTTTTTTCCATATTAGAGAAATGTCCATTTGAATGGGAAGATAGTCTTTCTAAAATGAGACAGACTCAAGAAATAACCCACCGTTAAACAACAAATTTCATAATGATTATACACAAAATAAATGAGTAATAACTTGTATTTTATTTAATATTTGAAAGTCTCAACTAAAGACTTAGACAATAACAACAAGAAATTTGGACTATCTTGTCCAATATAAGATAAAATAATAAAAATAGTCAATCTGAGCTCTTTTATCTATTGGGCTCACTCATCCATTTAGTATGATTAGTAAGTCATGATCATTTCAAACCAATCCCCTATATCTAATAAGGGATAGACATCTTAGTCAACCATAAAAGCTTATAAGGGTAGGCAATATCAATAATTAAGATTTAACCAAAGATTTTGACTCACTAGTACCAACTGGGCCTTGATTTTCTTAAAAAAAAAATTTATAGCATGCCCAATATACTAATTGAGGTTTTTTGCAAGCCAATAAATATCGTGTACCTTTATTCTAGATTTTGTGCTACCGATAAAGTACAAGATAAATCCACCTCATTATGAGTAATAATGACTATCATATTTGTATTCTTATAACCAATTATATTTAGAGATTTACCTTTAAGAATAGGTTATAAAATCTCACAATGTTCTTTGTATCTAAGTACTAAAAATATTTCTCAATTCTCAAACTACCTACATACTATGTATCCATAGGATTAAGATACAAGAGAACCAATTTTATGAAATATGTAGTTCTATTCAAATCTATGTTTTTGCAGTTGTACAAGTGGGTACAATCCCCTTTTCTAAGGTATAATTGCTCTAGACAATTCTTCATTAGCTATCCCCACTCAGGTGAAATACAAATGAAAACCTAAATACAAACACCTAGAAGAGGGTCTTTAACGTCAAGTTTTGACTGAGAAGATTTTTTTGTTAACCTAAAACATATGTTGAATCCAAGAAAGGTTTCCCTCTACTAAAATAATTTAGTTTATGTTTTGATTATTCCAAAAAGGTTATTGGTTTTATGTATTGGGTGTATAATGTACAATACCTAAGGATTTTTCATTAAAACAATGCATATTAAATTACATCAATTAAGTAATTAATTTACTCACAATAATCTTATCCTTATTAAAACTTCCTATAAATTGGTTGAATTAACCATGATAGATACTCATACAAGATCGACACAATAATTGCTTATAACTATTCAACTAAACTTAATATGTTGTGAAAATATTATGTAAACTTATTAATTGAGGATGATCTACAAGAATCCAAATTTGTTATGTTCTTATCAATTAAAATTTTAGCAACAATGATAATATTTTTTATTAAGATGAATTCTATCACTACAAATCTTGATTACCTACTATCCAATTAAAATGAATATGAAGACCAATATAAACTATGCAAACCAAATTTCAATCTTATAACTAGGATAAAATTAAAGTGTAAATTAGCTCCATAGATTAAGTGAACATATGAAACAAAATAATAAAGGAAAAATAATATAAGGCTATCTCTACAAAAAAATTGTAACGTGAGATATTTCATCTTTCCATGTATTTCCATAAAGTTTCTATTGACACATAGGTAGAGGAATACAAATTTTAAATCTATCAATATAATCAATAAAATTACATGTACCTTATCTACACTTCTACATAATACATGTGTTGCAAGTATTATGGTGTTGTCATTGATGTCAACAGGAAGTCTACTGACTGGTGTCATCATTGATGTCAACCATGGGATGAAGATCTTGAGTATATTGAGAAAATTGTGGAAAGAGGAAAATAGGTTGTGTATGTGTAGTTGAGACCTTGAGGAAGTGTTGTGAGTACATGGAGCTATTCTTTTGCTGCAGAGTCTGAGGATGAGCTGGAATGAAGTAATGAGTTGAGATGATGTTTTTGGTACTTGGTTTCCAAGTGATTTTGAGAAAAAATAATAAATAGAGTAAATTGTGTTGTGGAAATATTGATAGTGTGCTCTAGTATTGTGCTATGTGTTCTTTATGTGTTGATGCTATGCTTGTGCAGATCTTACAGGTTATTCAAGTTTGATAGAGGTTGCTATATCAAGAATTCGGGTTTCTAGATCAATGTACAATGCGAGATACTTTCACCATTGTGTGAACCATTTGTTTAGTGATGTGTTTTGTGGTTTGGGAGAAATGTATTTTCTCCACATTTCTCCACTGTTTGGTTTTAGGCTGTGTAGATTCTGGAAGTTTCTTAAAATTATTTTATCTTTCTATATTAAAGTTTTTACTTGATCTGGTGCAGTATAGTGTAAGTTTCATTTAACAGTATGCAATTAAGGGTTATCAGTTGCCCTGAGTTAATGAATTTGTTGATTTGAGCTTGGATGAAGTATTTGATGAATATTAAGTGGTTCATAGATTATTATGGATTGAGTTCAGGTGAATTATGCTGTATGGAACTTTTAGCTTGTTTTAAGGAAGCGTGTACTTAATGTCTATAGTGTTTTGCATGAGTGTTGGTTGACCTTGTGTTTAACACTATATGTGAGGCTTGTGGAAGCATGTTGAAGTGTGTTGGGACCTATTTGGGTCCTAATTAAGGATTTATGTAGGTTTCCTTTCATTCCTATCCACCACGAGAATGTTTAGGTGCCGACCTATTTTGAATTTGAATGTATAACAGCTAGTGGCCGACATTAGAGAAAGTTTTTGAGGTAGAACTTGATATAAATATGTATGGTGTTGATTCAAGAGTGTGTGAAGGTGAAGAAGAAAGATATATGTGAGATTGTTGCAAGTGATGTGTGTGATGCGAAATTGAGCAAAGCATTGAAAACTTCATGTTAGTGTTCCTGAAGGCAATGAGTTGAAGGAATTCGATATCTTTCATGTGAGAATGCGAAAGTGTGTGAGCAATTGTGGTGGACTCCTTGCTGCATTGAGAAGTGTTTTCTTTGTGTAACATTCTTCTTCTATCTTCTAGTATTATTTCTGTGGTATTGAGCCTTGGCTATGAGCCTTTTTAGATAGTGTATCCTATTCTAGTAGTGAACCCCTTTGTATCGCTTTTTCTATTACTTATATTGTGAGCTAATCCTCACTGTGGTTTTTTCCTCATTGGGTTTTCAACGTAAATCTGGTGTTCTCATGTGTATTGTGTTTTGATTTTAGTTTTTGTTATATGCATTTCATGTTTAATCAATGTAATAGGATAAGTTTAATGAATCTTGTGGATTTGATTACTGTTGAGGGTTTTTGAAGGTTTAATTTGCTACAACTGATTCACCCCCCCTCTCAGTTGTTTTGTTCATTTCAACAACATGCATGTCTACCAAGGCATTTACAAGTATAACTCCTAAAAGAATCAATTAGTTAAGCATTGTGATGGATGTCCATAACCTATTCCAAGTTTAACCTTTATGAGATGATTTTAAATACTACCAACATCTTCAGAATTTGGCATAACAAAAAACAATCATATTTTCTTAAGAGATTCAAATCCTTTTCAACAAACCTATATTGTACATATAATTATTACAAAGCTCCCCATTTTGATTTTTGCATTGGAGAATATTGGCATGGGCATGGGAAGTGGTTTTGCAAGTGCTAGCATTTTCTTGAAAGTTTTCAAAAAGTTTTATTTAAAAATTTGTCATGTGAAAAGTGTGCAATCATGGTATTTCATGAGATGACATTGCTTTGCATCATTCTATCAAACACTACATATGCCTAGTATTTGCTTCCACATTTTATACATAATGCTTTTAGGGAAATCATAACTACATCTCAAATTACCTTACTATGTTTTAATGGACATTTATAACCTTTTTCAACTCTCCTTGTTTTGCAAATAGTTAAAGAAAAAATGTTGGTAAGGGTTGTTTAAAATGAAGATGGGCCATCTCTATCTCTGAATGATGTACACTTTATATAGAAGGAAAATCCTCCAAACTACCAATCCTCAAGGGGAAATCAACACCAACCCCTATTTTATGCATTTCCTTCAAAATAACATCAAATGCAGCTAATTGCCTTGTAAAAAAAAAAAAAAAGATCGGGATCCGGTCAGTCAGATCAGTCAGATCAGGATCAAAATCCTTAGAATCTATCCGCATAATTGTTCCTTTACAACTCAAACCCTTGTACTTGAAATTCCTATCCAACCTATACACAACATATGAAGTCATGGTGAATGTTTTGATGTCTTGTACACTTCTCAATTGCAGATTCAAATTGTCACTACTAGTTCCTGCCTAGTGATAGTGAATTACTTTATTAATCTAGGAGAAGACATAAAACATCCACTCCTCAAAGATGAAATATTTATCTAATCCTGCCACTCTATTGAGGAGAGTAATCATGTCATTATATTCCAATTTGAAGCCACTTCTATGCAATTGTTTGGGCAACTTGAAATAGTGTGACGTTGGTTTGTCAATCCATGAGCTATTCATGATCTCCAATGCCTCAGTTGGATCAAATTCATAGAATTCATATGCAACCTTTAACTACATCTTCACCAACTTTTGATGTGACCCAATATTGAAGGCCTCAGTTATTGACTCTTCAATAAAATTTTCCATTACTCTTCCTTGAGGACCAACAATCACCCTCTTGTTCGAGTCATAATGTTTTGCACACTCCATGATCAATTCTGGACACTACACTAAAGGTAGGAATCTAGTAGCTTGTGTCAACCTTGTATGTACAAATATCTGGGCCAGAGGAGTAGGTGCATTGCAGTACATTCTTTATTTGAAATCCTCATAATCTACATGGCCCATATTAGTGTCTCCAACCTTTTTCAATGTTGAAATGATCTTGGACTCAGGCCTCATACCCTTGAATTTGTACTTCATCCTCTTAGCTCTAGTTGTAGGTTTTTTAATTGGTTAAGTAGATTTTTCCTTAGGACCCTTTCCTTTGTTGGATTCTACTGGAATTTGGTTAGAAAACACCATAATTACTGAAATGTTAAACATAACTAACCATTATAGCATAATCACATCAAATAATTCATCATTAAAGCACATATGCAATATAAAACCACCTTGAAATCATCATTATGATCATCAAAACAAGTTGCAAACCTTTAAACCACATATTAAACATACTTTGTATTTTTTGCAAGCTCGCAAATTTTGAATGTCAAATATTTTAGGGAATTTGGGACATCGCAGATTTTGTGAAGAGAAATCATCAGTCATTCCACAAGCAAGTGGATTCCACGAAGAGAGAGAACTTAGTCAAATTTCAATCACAAGACACCTTTCAAAGTCATGGAACCATCTCACATACTTCCCAAGACCAAATCTTAAACATGCATCATGCATTTTGCAATCTTAGGGATTTTAGGCTTAGACGAATTTTGAGGAATCTGGGACATTGCGGATTTTGTGAAAGGATGAGTCTTCAGGTTTTGCATGCCCACGTGGATTTCACGAAGAAAGAAAAAAATACAAATTCCATTTTATAGACACTTAGAATACTTCCAATTTAATTCATTATGATGAGTTTGCATTCATTCTGTCTCACATTACCCATAAGAAGGAGCACCACAAAACTTTAGGTAATCCACCCAAAGACAGAATCCGTGAGAGCTAGAGAGCTCGGGGAATCCATGACCAAGTTAGTTTCATGAAAGACACACTCTCAAGTTTTCTAAGCACCAAAGGATTTAGTGAAAAATATGAAAAACACATCTAAATTCCACTCCTCTTTGAAATGCAGAAGACACTAGGGTTCAAAATCAAACTAAAATCACAATTTATAATCCAATTTGAATCAAAACCTGCAAATGCATCCACCCAATACCGGTGGATTTAACACTACATGAACTAGGTTTTGTCTAAGGTTGAATTATCACTTTCAAATCTTTAGAACCATGAGTGGATTTCATCCTTTCATCTCGAATTTTCCCTAGTTCATGGCATTCACACTCAAAATTTTCAAAACCTTAGCCCATGATGATATACATTGATGCCCTAGCTTCAATTTACCAACCTTGAATGCAAATGAAAAGGAAGAAAAATAAATTTGAAGCAGTAATCAAACAAAACCCAAATAATAACATCAATGCTTCAATGACCATTCACCAAAAGATAAATTATAGTAAGCCCAAAATAACCACAATTCAAACTAATATGATCATAGAACACGACATGCCCTTCAAAGTATAATTCAAAAAAAAAATCAATCAAAGCCCTAACCATACTCATTGATAGATTTCAAATAAATGGTCAAAGATATTACCTTGCAGCTTGACCAAGAGTGATGAGGCACAAAATGCAATCAAGAAAAACCCAATCTATCAAATGATGAAAATCACTAGTGCAGAATGCTTGAATCCAAACCAACAATTCACCCAAGTACTCGACCCTTCTTCAATACACAAGCCTTCAAGATGTTGAATGAACAATAACACTCACAATCACATTATAAACCCCTTAAAAGCTTGACATTAATGCCCATTCGTACGACTACAAAATTTCATATATGCAATGACAAGACATCACTAAAGTTCAAGAAAACGAGCCAATGATGAATTCAAGGAATCCGCGATAAGGAGGATTTCACAAAAATGTACACCTCGCAGATTTTGGTAGGTCAAGGATTACACAATGGATATAACCTTTGGGAATCCGTCTATGGGCGGATTAAGTGAATGCCACTTTCGGGGTATCCAACAAGTAAAGGATTTAGCAAGCACTTAGACCTTTAGGTAATCCATGTAGCAGCGGATTTAGCAAACTATTGAACCTTTGGGAAATCTATGTAGCAGTAGATTTAGCAAACTATTGAACCTTCGGGGAATCCGACACCAGGAAGATTTCCTAAAACTCTCCCAAACTTTCCCAATTTGATGCCAAAGTAAAATTTGCACGAAACTAATGCCTCAAAGCATCAATCAAGATCAAAATGTTGCAAAACAAAAAAAACGTAAAGCTCAAATATGATCATTAGAAGCCGAAAAGGTGAAGTGAATCAACATCTCAAGGAACCTTTCCCTTAAGGGGAAAAGGTGAAACCTAAAAAAAAAATCCAAAAATAAATAGTAAGAAAGAGGGGCCCTACCTTCGGTGGGGCGTGTGTGCAATAATTGCACAACAAATGGTGAGTCTACTAGGAAAATGCTCCAGAGCATTTCAATGAAAAAATAGAATCAAGAACCAATAATCTTTGGTTTTGATCCTCACATTTGGTCAACCAATAAACTAAAGGCTCAAAACCACTGAATGAGCTAGCCCTTCATTCACTGGAAATCCAAGTGTATGCAGATGTATTAATTTCCCTCCTTAAGCTACTGCAAGAACCAAGTTTAGTCAAGTTAAGCTACATGAATAATTCTAACTCCAAAAGCAACCTGGATAGAGCCTCACTTCCAGTCAGGTTTCCATAGCCCTAACGAGGTTATCACTATGATTCTCCAAAACATAGCTCTATTGCCAACCAGGTGTATATAGCCCCAACAAAGATATTCAGATCCTCCTAAACAATTGAATTTTCTTTTGATTTTCAATATTTTATTTTCTTTCTTTTCTGATTTTTTAAAACCTGTGAACAATGAAGCTCATAGTCAGGGTTGAGAATGACAATGGCACTAAAGCAGAAATCTAAGATTTTTCACATAACAAGACCTTACAAGGAACCTAGAATAACTTCAAGATTCTTAAAATGTGTGTAAAATATAATATTTGAGCACATTCAAGAACTAACTCAATTCAATGACTTATCCTCTCTATATGTTTAGACCATGTGAAACTAAATGGAGGACTTATACGATCCCTTTTGGAAAAATGATTAGAGTTTGTAAAAGAAATTTAAAGCAGTCCCAAATAAATAAATTAGTTGTTGTGCAAACAAAACACCCCCTGCCAAGAAACAAGGTGAACCCAAAAACGAAAAGAAAAAGAAAACCAAAACAAAATAAACCAAAGCAAACCTAACCTAAAGAAAGAAAACACCTAAGCTAACTATTTACAAGGCCAAGCTAAAACAACTCAATCAAGGAGGTAATGCTTTAGATACTACCCATTGACTGGCAATGGGACATCCTCTCTAGTGAGAGTCTTTAAACAGAAAGCATTATCTCCTAGGATTTCAGAGATTTTGAAAGGGGCCAAACAAAGCTTGTCAAAATTTCCATGCTCCCCTTTCTTCTTGTGTTCCTTATCCCAATAGAGAACCAGATCAGAAATTCTGAAGGATTTAACATTGGATTTTTGGTCAAACCACCACTTGACTATACTCTAGTGTTTGGAAAAGAATTCTAATGCCTCATCTCTCTTTTCCTCTAACTACAACAATTTAGCTAAATGGGCTTTGAGACGTTCCCCCTCATAATACTCGTTGATGAATTAGAGCGTAGGAATTTTCTCAATTAGATTGGAAACACACGTTCAAAACTATAGACTAGGTGATATGGAGATGTCCCTAATGAGGCCTTTTGACATGTGTGATCTACCCAGAGAGAAAATATTAACTGGGTATTCTAGTCCTTTGTATTTCTATCAATTAGCTTACGAATAACAGTCAAAAGGTTCTTATTAGTGGATTTAGCTAGGCCATTTCCTTGAGGATAGTAATTTGAGGAAAACTTAATGATAACCCCGCGGTCAAAATCCCACCCAAAAAAATTCAACGAAGCAAAGGCTGATCACCATTATCACAAACCAAAAAAAAAGGACATCCAAAACTATTAATAATCCATGCTTCAAGAAAATTTATTACTATCTCTGTGTAGTGCATTTCCTACAAGCAATGACCTTAGTCCATCTAGTGAAATAATCAGTAGCAATCAAAATATACTTGTGCCCAGTGGAAGATGGTGGGTTAATAGGACCAATGAAGTCCAATCCCCATTGCGCGAATGATCTTACCTAAATCGCCAGTTGCAATGGAATGGTAGATTGTTTTTCTCTAGTAGAAGAAGTTTGGAAAACATGACATGTCCTTACATGATTGTGTGCATCCTTGAGTTAGGCCAATAATATCCTACTCACAAGATCTGACTTGCAGTGGAAGGGCCAAAACCATGACCTGTACCATACCTATCGTGAAGCTCTTCAATAACTCTAGCCGCTTCTTCCTTGCCTAGATAGCAGAGGTAAATACCATCATGATTTTTCTTGTACAAGATTGCTCCTTTCAACATATAACTGGCACTTTTTCAACTGCAAAACTCTATGTTGCACTGTGCTTAAATGAGCGGGGTACTTTTGATTAAGCAAGTAATAAACCACATCATCATACCACTCATTGGGTGAAACATCTTGAAGATGATATTATTGAGTTGTAATCTCAAGACCATTTTCAACCATTGTCCTTGTTAGGGCTTGACTCCTCACTAATTTCATAGGTTGTATCTCAATATCATATTCCTGTAAGAGTTTTACTACTGGATCAAGCATAATTTCAAACACTTTAATCCTTAGTGCCTAAACTTCATTACTCCTCTGACTAGTGCATAAGCTTGTTTTTCTACATTGGGTTATCTCAAATTTTCATCCTTCACTAGAGCAATCATGAATGCAATTGGATGCTCATCTCCATTGTCTGAATTTTGTGTTAGCATACTAGCACAAGACTGTTTTGATGCAAATGAGTATATGTAGAATGATTTAGCATAGTTTGGACTCACCAAAACAATGATGGATAGTCGAGAGCAGTTCCTGACTTCTGTGCAAAGGAAAAAATTTGAATATCGTCACCCAACATTTTCCAATTCTGACTTTTGTTAGAAATTGAGGGTCGAGCAATGATCTGCACAGTGTTTGCTTTGTCAGGTCAGCAACTGATTCCAATTGTGGTCTAATAAGAAACATCCAATCAACAATGTTGTTTTGTGGTTGGGGATTCCCTTGTATATCAAAAGCTTCACAACTCTCAATGAGATCCCATACCTTATGTATGTAATATGTTAGCCATATATTTATTGTAGTCGCTTGCCCACGAATTTGGCTTACTACTTATTCTAGATTTCTAACAACTTGTATCTTACTTGCACCCATCTGTTCCGCCAGAATCAACCTGTGAACCAAAGCTTCATATTTGATATCATTGCTGGAGCATGGAAACTGAAAATGATAGTTTCTGGGGTTTTCCAATTCCAATGGAAACATCAATCGGACACCCACTTCGACACCAAGCTTGCATTCGACATCATCAAAATATAAGGTCCACAAATGATTATCAGATGGGTCGTCAGACTTCTCTTGATGCTTCATTAGTTTCAGAAAGACCTAATCTCCGTCGAAAATTACATAGGTGCTTAGCCCCGTAGCATGGAAATTTCCAAGTGGATTAGAATTAATGATTTGGTTAAGCGACACTTCTTCTTTTGAAACCCACTTTCTTGTATCTTCTTCCTCTCTAGGAATTTCTACACAATATCTCTCCTGTTGAAAAGTAGAGGTATGGGCAGCTCCAAAGCTTGGCAATGAAATCTCTTGATAGACACATTTTGAAGACCGGTGGAATGTCTATTACTACCACTTCTTGCATGACCATTTGGCTTGGGTAGGAGAAAAGGGTCAGGGATAGATCCTTTATTTGACCAATAGTCAGAACCTTCTTCCTGTCCAGTTGCATAATTCCCTTCTCAAGGGGTTCATACTCTAACTTCAAAGCATTTGCCACTTGTTTTGGCATGACAGTGGTACTAACCCCTAAATCAATCATATTATTATGCAAAAATTTGTCTCCTACTATAAGTGTTAAAAAAAATGTGTGGGCTTTGTTCCACTTACCTCTTTATCTTTTGTGTTGCCCATATCATTTGCATAAGCTACTACTTTCGGAGCCTAGGGGGAAATCCCAGGTTTGTCATTCCCGCTTTGATTGCACGGTTGAGTCACATTTTCCTACAAGCTTTGTTCTTCCACCTTTAATGCTTCTTGAAACAAAGATTTTTTCTCAAGAATTTATATGACATCCCACAATGATACATTGGCAGGTGCCTTCTTCAATTGCTCGTGCCACATTAAGCATCCCAACTGTTTGGGCCTTAGGCTTAAATGGTGGTATTTCCTTTATTTTCGGGAGAAAACGTTCCATCATGACTGGGCTTGGTGTTTTGTTTGTATCCTTTTCCACCAATGGTATGTTATGTGGCTACAGAAAAGGTCAGACGATGGATGACGAAGCCTACTCCGAGGGGAATAGTTGATGCGACTATGGACGTGGCAGAGCTTGCTACACATATTCTCCCGTAAGCCTTCTTTTTGATCTTGTATTATAATCTGACTGCACTTGTGGAATTCCAGTCATCGAGGCTTCATTTGAAAACACAGCCTCATCCTCTTCTAACCATGAGAAAAGAGCTTGGTCAGGCGCAATGTCTAATTCTTGCTCTAGGGACATCCCTTGCATTTTTTCTCTAAAACAAGCATTCTCCATTTTGGATGATCTGTACTCGTCCGCATTCGAGATCGTGCCCTTACTCATTTGTTCTGCCACCTTTTGCTGCATATTTCCCCTTGGACAGTTTCAGGGCATATGGCTATCGTTGAATAGGAAGCACCAAACATTTTTGTCTTCCACCAAATTGTTCTAACCTGAGACTAGCTCTTTATTCAGGCTACACTTGACTGTCTATAATGGCATGGTGGTCAAAACTATCTGATTTGGTAACAATGTCTATTGACCTCCCCCTCTATAGGGTCCTTGATATGAATTATATTGATAAGGCAGCTTTCCTCCACCATAGACTTGAGTGGTCATTTTCAAAGGCATCACTTGTTGTAGTTTGATAATGACCAGTTCATTAGAAAAATTCCACATGAGATCCTTCATATCAACGATATCCACCGCCATCAAGGAAAGACCCGATGTGCTTGCTTGAGTGGCAGGATACTCATTTGTAGGTTGCGGGGTGACCAACTTTAATTGTGTTGTAGTAGTACTTGGATTGGCTTCTTCATGATGACCATCAGAGATTTCTACAAATATTGGCATCGATGGCCGAGGCGGAAGCTTCTCGGCATCGATCAGATTATTCTCTATGCGTACCACCACTTCATATGCGTCAGACATGACATCCCCTCCCATTGAGCTTATCATGAGTGTGATATCCGAGTTAAAGGCCTTCAGTTAGAACATGAATGCCATCGTAGTCTAGGGTCGAGCAGTCATGGGGATCCTTTGCTAGGTCTTGTGGAACCTACTGTTGAAGTCACTTATGGCTTCATGCGGAGCCATCTTGATGGTGATTAGTTGTTGCAGCAACAAATGACTTTCTCCCTTTTTTGAGAATCATTCGAACAGGCATTGTCCGAACTGGACCCAAGAAAGAATGGAACCTAAGGCCAGAGATTGATAGAAATCTTGAGCCTTACCCTTAAAAGAGGTAGCTAGCAGTCTCAACATAAT